>DF369812.1:2344-14896 GCA_000787875.1 Solanum virginianum
GATTCATTTGAGTTGCTATTTCATATACAGTGTTTCCTGCCTTACATATCCAGTACATTATCTCATACTGACATCTCTTACGGGGGAACTGCATTTTATGCTGAGGGTACAGGTGCTAGTAGATCTCCCCGGTAGGAGTACAAGGTATCCAGCTTTTGTCACCAAGCTCCATGTTGCTTTGGAGCTTTGCATGTCTAGAGTTTATGTTTTTGTATTGTACAGTTTGTTGAGGCAGGGCCTGTCCCAACCCATCACCAAGCTCCAAATTGCTTCGGAGCTTTGTATGTCTAGAGTTTATGTTTTTGTATTGTACAGTTGGTTGAGGCAGGACCTATCCCGACCCTTATCAGATACTTGCCACTATTTAGAGGCTTTGTAAACTATGTAAATTAAAGTGTAGGCATGTTTTGTATTCCAGATAGCGTGGCCCCAACGGCCTAGTTATATGTTACTATTTAGAGGCTTTGTAGACTATGTAAATTAAAGTGTGGGCATGTATTGTATTCCAGACAGCGTGGCCCTAACAGCCTAGTTATATGTTTTTCCTTTTGGCTTGTTAGTGTTATTTACCTTTTTAAAGGCATATTGAAGGTGGAATTCATTATATTACATATAGAACGGATAGAGATGTAGTAGGTTCTCCCGGGCCTTATCGAGAACGGGTGCCAGTCCGCCTTAATGGGATTTGAGGTGTGACACACATGCTCCTCCTCATTATGAGAATAGATCAAAATATCATCAATGAAGACCACAACAAATGAATCAAGGTAGGGTTTGAAGACCCTATTCATAAGAACCATGAAGATGGCTGGTTCATTGGTCAACTAAAAAGATATCACAATAAACTTATAATGCCCATACCTAGTTTGGAAGGCCAGCTTAGGTATATCACACTCCCTCAGCTTCACTTGATGCTACCCGGATGAAGATCTACCTTAGAAAAGTGGCTAGTCACTTGCAATTGGTCAAAAAAATCATCAATCCTTGGAAGAGGATACCTGTTCTTGAGGGTGACCTTATTAAGTTGGCGGTAGTCAATACACATTATAAGAGACCAATCCTTCTTTTTCACAAACAACACTGGCAACACCTTGGGGTCTTGGAAAGTCATTGGCAACCCTCTTGTGAGAAGATTCTTGGCCTTGATGGAACAGGCCACCATTGTAACTTTGGAACATTCCCTCAAAATGGGCCCTCTTGGCATCATAACCCCTTCCCATCCTCAATTTCTCCTCCTCCATTTGTTTGGCATAGGTTATCAAATGATGTAACGTTATGCTGCCCGGCCTCATGATCCCTTCTTTTCCTCAATTTCTCCTCCTCCATTTGTTTGGCATAGGTTATCAAATGGGACAACTCCATGTCACTAATCAACATAGTGGACCGACACTCCTCACTCACCAAGTCGGAACCACCCATCAAAAATTTATTCATTCTATATCTTGATTCAGCCACCAAGTGTGGACCATATTTTGAATGTAGGTTGAACTTGAGGGCATAGTCCCTCGCACTCATAGACCCTTGTCCCAAAATCATAAACTCCACTAATTTTGCTTCCCTAAGTTCAAGAGGAAAGAACAAATTGAGAAAGAATGCTT
The DNA here is from genome assembly GCA_000787875.1 of Solanum virginianum. NCBI lineage: Eukaryota > Viridiplantae > Streptophyta > Magnoliopsida > Solanales > Solanaceae > Solanum > Solanum virginianum. Next base: position 3,943 of record DF369812.1, read on the forward strand.
TGATTCTTCCCAAAGTACCACATTGTTGACCCCCTTCTCCTCTTTCCATTGATTGTACCATATTTGTGCAACCCTTTTGTGTTGGTAGGCCGAAGGCCACATTGTTGACCCCCTTCTCCTCTTTCCATTGATTGTACCATATTTGTGCAACCCTTTTGTGTTGGTAGGCCGCCAACTCCGCCTTATACTCTAAGATCACACCCATGATAGCCAAAATATTGTAGAAATCATCAATGAACTCTTGAGGAGCGGAAAGAGTCGGTTGCTCCTCAGGAGTACGGGCTCTTCTTCCCCTTAGAATAGGCATGATCTAGAATAGAAAAGAACATTCATTAGGGGAAAAGCCTTACCTTAACTTCTATAGCATGACATAGAGCATGAAGAAGGGAAACATTTACTAAAATGCTTCATAGTCTCTTACTCATAGTTGTGGAGCACTTCACAACCATGAATAAGACTCTAATCGACGCGGTGTGTCTAATACCGAGGACCATTAACAACCTAGTGCTCTAATACCATATTTTTCACGACCCAAACATAGGGCCTAGACGTGACTCGATGAATGGGGAACCCAATGTAGGAGCATGAGGGGGTGGGGCCCCTTGGTTGGCTTGGTTATCATAGTTGTGGTGCACAATACAACTATGAACAAGACTCTAATCGACGCAGTATGTTGGACTCCAAGGATCTAGCAACCTAGTGCTCTGATACCAAGTTTGTCATGATCCAAGCCTATAGTCTAGACGTGACATGGTGCAAGTGGAACCCGAAGGGACCTCGAGCAAGCCTCTTAGAATATTATTATACATCCTTGGTCGCAGTAGTAATAAAATAGCAACGAAAGAATAGAAATAGGGGTAACCGAGGATAAGGGACATCATTCATATCATAACAACAAGAGTCAAGAAAGAGACAAAGCTTATAACATTACAATGACATGTCCAACAACACCTCTACTACATAGATAATAGCGGGACCAAGAAAAGCAACCGGGCTCACCCTAATAGTCAACATTTACATAAATAAAAGGTAGTCTTACAACATAGCATGAGATAATAAGTAATGTCCCTGAAATGGAGGACTAACTAATAAGTTTGAGTAAAATCGTACTAGCCACGTGGATGGAGATGCTCAAGCTAGGCTCCGATTCCTAAATGGTGACATCTTGTAGGCATAAAGTTTGCGCTAGTACATTTGAATATACTAAGTATGTAGGATGCAATGCAACAATAGATAGGTAACATAATTAACATGCATAACATAGGGAATGAATAAATGCATACTAATATAATATGTATGAATGATACTTGAAGTAAAATCGTGCTTATATAGAACATATACATGTGTAAGGAGAGACTACATTAGTGCATGTCCAAGGCCTACAACCTCCTTAGGGAGGCACATGATGTACAAACTCCTTCATGTGGTTGATGAGGTACAAACCCCCCAACATGTTTATCAAGGTAGAAACCCATCGACATGGTTCTATGGGCCTGCCACCTCTCGAGCGAGTGATCAAGGTACAAACCCCTCAATAAGGTTACCTAGGCCTATAATCTCCCAAGTGAGGCTTGGTCATTTTCCCCACACTATAGAAATAATGTCATATACATACATTCCTTTCATCATAATATAGTCATTCATCCCAAAAGACATGCATTGCGCTTTCATTTCCTTAAGAAAATAATAATCAGAAATTTTATCAAACACTTGGCGAGTGTTTAGCGCTAGTATAAAACCATGCAATTCAAGAGTGGAATCATGCTAGAAAATCCAGTGTAAAACCATCAGTAGATACTTGGGAATGCCCTCAAGCAATATACATCAAAATCCTTCATCAAATCTCACAATAGATCTTAGATTCATAGCTCAAAACATGTTAAAACAACCATAATTTCATGAAACCTTAACATAGTGTGTAGTGAAATTCCTAATAAGTAAGACCAATGAGTAAATCAACTTTAAATCATCAATTTAGGGAAAGAGGAAGCTTAGATATCATGGGTGAAAGAAACCCATGAAAGAAACTCATATACCTTGACCTTTTGGAGAATCCTTGGGTATCATGCTTGAATGAGAATATAAGATTTGAATGAGTTTTGAGATTTGAATTTAGGAGTGAAATATTTGGTTAAGTGTTTGAGTGAGTATTGGGGTATGTCTTGAATGATATGAGCGTCAAAATTAGACTTAGTATAGGCATTCTCACGCGTGGGAATACTTAGGCCCAAGACCCAAAGTCTAGCTTCGAGATAGAAAATTGGTCATAAAAATACATAGAAGAGCGCCCTTGGCGCATCATGCCAGAGGCGCAAATCGTCTGTGGGAATCACATTTTTGCGATTTTCAAATTTTGGTACTGTTGCTTTTAAATCAGTGTTAGACCCATTTTCCACTCAATGTTACCTGTTGAATAAGAATATGAAGTCAGATTTTGGATATCATGCACAAATTTTGAGATATATGGAAAATGAAAATTACAATTTTGGGCACATCCGACGCATATTTTCGGGCACTTTTTGTGGTCGTTTCATTGCCAAGATAAATCAAACATGATAACATGAACTAGATAGATCCAAGTGTAGCAAGGCATAATATATTATCCTATGGTGGTACATAGTTTAGAGACTAAAGACTTTATATAAGGACCCCTTGAGTCGAGCCCCCATCTTAAACCTCAATCGGTGTTAAGTCAAATCCCACGAAATACTTGAAATAATCATATTTTAATAATAACATGAGTAACTTGTAAGCGACGTGATAACATGAGATGAGTAGCTCTTTAACATGCTTGACCTCTACTAGTGAGCCTAACTGTAACATGAGAGTAGATAATAATCATACATGAACCCTTGCTTTGACATGAATGGCTCACAAGAGGTAAAAATCTTGAAATAGGGCTCAACTTGATATATGTAAAATCACAGATACTTTTATTGAATTCAATACATTCTTGAAATCCCTTTATAATGATGAAATCACTTTATTTGTAAATCATGTAATACTTCATCAATAACTTGAGAATTCTTATGTAATTTTATCAAACATATGTTGGGTTCATTACAGTTGTTCAAAATCATGTAACTCAAAAGTAACACAAGAGGATTAAACTCAATGGAGATCATCCCACTAATATTGTAGTAAAACTCTCATTTAGGGTATCTTGAAATCCATCACAAAAGCTCATATTAATTCATTGTTTCATAGCTCAAATCATGCATAATCTCAATAGACAAAGTCAATTAATGGAATAAGCTTGAAATAGATATTCTTGCATAATCAATCAATACTTCATAAAACCCCAACACAATTTATGTCCATATTCAACAATAAAAGATACGCAGAAGTAATACAACTCAAAATCATGCAATTTTCATAAAAAGAGAAGGTTGGGCTCCATAGGGGAAAGGACCCATGGATAAAGACCCACATACCTTAAACCTTGAATTTACATCAGATGAACTTGAAGGAGACTTGAAGCTTGAGATGGGTTCTTGAGTTCCAAAATTGAACTTGAAATCTTTGAATTTGAATTAGAGATTTTATAAAGTCTTAGAGAGTGTTTTGTGAGTTATAGAGTTGAAAAATGGCTAAGTATGGAAGGTTTCACGTTTAAATGGGTATAGGGCTATTATCCCAATGACCTTGGGCAAAATAAGAAAACAAAGGGAAAAGTTTACACTAGTCTATGGCCCAGGCGCAATGCAGACCAGACATGGTAACAAAATTACACATTGACGTGCCCCAGGCGCATCACGGCCATGGCGCGGACAGCCACTGGAAATCAAAAATTCGCAAAAAATATTTTTCGCTATGAGTCTCTAAAATCTGGGTTATATCTATTTCCCACTCAACTCTGCCTCCTGATCAAGAATATGAAGTTGGATTTTCAATATCTCCTCCTTGGGAACATTCGTCCCCGAATGTCAAGGAAACATGCATAAGCAAAGTAATTATGAAGATCTTAGCTTGACATGAATGCAACGAGTGTAATTAAACATCATTTTCAAAAAGTATCAACATGAATGTCAAAATCTCCATAAACTTGTTACTATAAACATGAATGCATTCAAAATGACATGAGGACAGAATCTTTAGAGTTGACATCATAAAAGAGACTTAATTTATTACCTTCGGCTTGAATAGAGAGGAAAAGATATGGGTATCACTTTTTCATGTCCGCCTTAGCTTCCCATGTGGCACTTTCAACTTGTTTATTCGTCCAAAGGACCTTGATAGATGCTACATCTTTGTTTCTGAACCTCTTCACTTGTCTATCCAATATCTCCACTGGGACCTCGCCACAGGTCAAATTATCTTCCACAACACTCATAATCTCTAAGGGCACTATAGAACTTGGGTTACCAACACATCTCCTCAACATAGATACATGGAAGATCGGATGGACCATATTCATCTTCATACATGACACCTTTCATGGTTGAGCCTTTCAAGTACATCCAATCACCAATCTTAGACTTAAGATCTGTTTTACTCATATCAAAGTAGGACTTTTGTCTACTTTGGGCCGTTTATTACCTCTTCCTTATCAACCTCACGTTCTCCAAGGATTCCATAACAAAATTTGGGCCTAACAAAGCCATCTCCCCCATATCAAACCACCCAACCAGGGATCTACGATGCCTACCACATAAAGTTTCAAAAGGAGCCATGCCAATGGTTGATTGGTAGCTATTGTTGTAAGCGATCTCAATAAGTGGAAGATGTTCATCCCAACTACCCTTAATCTCTAATACACAAGCTCTAAGCATATCCTCTAGATTTTATATAGTCCGTTTGGCTTGGCCATCCATTTGAGGATGAAAAGCCCTACTATGCTTGACCTTGGTACTAAGACCCCTTTAGAAGGACCTCCAAAAAATGAGAAGTGAATTGAGTACCACGATCAAAAATGATAAACAAGGGTACACCGTGCAATCTAACCAACTTAGGAATATATAACTTGGTATAATCTTTGGCACCTTAGGTGGTTTTGACCGATAGAAAATGACCTGACTTTGTCATCATATCAACAATAACGCAATTAACCCAACCATAAAATCCATGTTGACCTCTTCTCACTTCCAATTTAGAATTTCTATGTCTTGGGCTAGGCCAAACGACCTTTGATGTTCTGCCTTCACTTGTTGGCAATTGTGACAACCGATTACAAACTTGGCAATACCCCCCTTCATACCATCCCACCAATATACCTCCCTCAAGTTAGTATACATTATTGTGCAACCAGGTTGAATAGAATAGAATGAATTATGGGCCTCCTTCAAAATTAACTCCCTCAACCCATCAACATTAGGCACACATAACCTACCTTGGTACCTAAGGGCACCATCTCCCTCTTGGGAGAAAACCTCCACTTTACCATCCTTCGCCAAAGCCTTCAACTCTAGCAAGGCTAGGTCAAGGTCTTGTTTTGACTTGACTTCCGCAATCAAAGAAGATCTGGAACCATTAACAACCATTGCACCACCGCTATCAACTTCATTCAACCTAACCCCCAACCTAGCCAATCGATGAACTTCTTTTGCCACCTCCTTGTTACCAACATCAATATGAGCTAGACTACTCATGGCCACTCTAGATAGAGCATTGGCCACAATATTAGCTTTGTCGTGATGATAATACACACTCATGTCATAATCCTTAAGGAGTTCTAACCACCTTCTTTATCTCAAGTTAAGATCTTTCTGTGTAAACACGTATTGGAGACTCTTGTGATTGGTAATATATCAACATGAACCCCATAAAAATAGTTACAAAAAATTTTCAAAGCAAACACCATGGCCGCCAATTCAAGATCATAGGTGGGATAATTGCACAGATGTACCTTAGGTTTCCTAGATGCGTATGCTATCACCTTGTCATTTTGCATCGAAAAACACCCCAAACAAATTCTTGAGGCATCGCAATCAACCACAAACCCTTCTAACCCATCTATTAGAGCCAAGAAACAAATGGAGATAAGCTTGTCTTTCAAAGATTGAAAACTCTTTTCACATTCATTGGTCCAAACAAAGTTTTCCTTCTTTTGGGTCAACATTGTCATAAGGGAAGAAACAAAATAGAAATTATTCATAAAACTCCGGTAGTAACCTGCCAAACCCACGAAACTTCTAATATCCATAGGAGTAAAGGGCCTAGGCCAATTCCTTATCACCTCTATCTTCTTAGGGTCAACTTTAATGCCATCCCCTGACACCACATGACATAGAAAAGCAATTTCAACCAAAATTCACACTTTTCATATTTAGCAAACAACCTCTCATCCCTCAAGATTTGCAACACCACCCTTAAGTGATTCACATGCTCTTCCTTACTCCGAGAATAAATCAATATATCATCAATAAAGACCACCACAAACATATCCCACCCTTAAGTGATTCATATGCTCTTCCGGACTATAGGAGTAAATCAATACATCATTATTAAAGACCACCACAAATACATCAAGGTAAGATTTAAAAACCCTTTTCACGAGGTAAATGAATATTACCGATGCATTGGTCAAGCCAAAAGATATTACCAGAAATTCAAAAATGCCCATACCTAGTCCAAAATGTCATCTTGGGAATATCACACTCCCTCACCATCACTTGGTTGTATTGGGGTCGAAGATCAATCTTAGAAAAGTGACTAGCCCTTTGTAGTTGGTCAAAAAGGTCATTAATCCTTAGTAGAGGACACTTGTTTTATATGGTGACTCTCTTGACTTACCGATAATCAATGCACATTCAAAGGAAACCATCCTATTTCTTTAAGAACAACACTGGTGCACCCCAAGGTGACTTGCTAGGCCTTACGAAACCCTTCTCCAACAAATCCCTCAATTTATCCTTCAACTCCTTGAATTTCGCCTGGGTCATTTGGTAAGGGAGAATGGAAATAGCTTATGTATCGAGAAGGAGGTCTATATGAATGTCTATTTCCCTTTCGGGAGGAACACCGTGAAGTGCATCGAGAAAGACATCAACAAACTCATTGACCACCGAAACCGACTCAATAGGAAGGTCTTAAGACTCAAAATCCCTAAGCCTTACATGATGGTAAATGCAACCATTAGAAATTAATTTTTGGGATTTAAGATAAGAAATGGAAACAACCCCAAAAAGTGTCTGAAAATATGCCATGAAAGTGCCCGAAATCATAATTTTAATATATCTTAAAATTTGTATATCGAACATTTGCCTTCATATTCTTTTTAAGAGGGACAAATTGAGTGGCAAATGAGTCTAACCCCAATTTTAGAATAAACAAATCACAATTTCAATTTCCCACAAATGCACTTTCCAGAGAAGGTTCGCGCCCCTATGTAATTTTTGCACAGTTTTTTTATTTTGGTCCAAGGCTCTTGGGTCTTGGGCATAAGCATCCCCATATGTAAGAACGCCAATACATAGTAATTTTTGAACCTCATATCAGTCAAGATATTACCCAAAACCCTCCCAAACACTTACACAATTATTTTACATAAAATTGAAGTTCCAAAAACTCAATCTGGATCTTAAGGATATCACTCAAGCTTCAAATCTCCATTTCTAATCTTGATCAAGCATTCTCTAAAGTCAAGGTATGTGGGTTTCAACTATTGGATCCTTTCACCCATAGTGGCCAAGCTTTCTCTTTACCTAAAAATATATATTTCTAAGTTGATTTTACTTATGAGTCTTCTATTATGAATTTGACTATGAACTATGCTAGGGTTTGGTAAAAGTGTCACAGTTTATTCATCTTTTGAGCTATGAATCTTAGGTCCATGTTGAGATTTAATGAAGGTTTTGATGTATATTGCATAAGCGTGTTAACAAGTGTTAGTGGGTGGCTTTATATTGAATTTACTTGCATGTTGAGATTTAATGAAGGTTTTGATGTATATTGCATAAGCGTGTTAACAAGTGTTGGTGGGTGGCTTTATATTGAATTTACTTGCATGATTTAACTCTTGAGTTGCATGATTTTACACTTGTATTGCACACCCACCAAGTGTTTGATGAAATGTTCGGTTAATCTATCTTGAGTTATTGAAGGCCTAATATTTGGTATATGAGTTAAGTGACTTTATTATGATATAAAGGTGGTATGCATGTGTTGATTTCATATAAGTTGCTTTGTCTATGATGATGTTATATTCCTATACATGTAATATGTTCCATATAAAGCATGTTTACTTCAAATGGTGAAGTTTGGTCGACCTTATTGAGTTAGAAATGGTGGAGTTTGATGTTATAATAGGGATGGATTGGTTAGCTTCTTGCTATGCCACCGTGGATTGCCGAACTAAGAAAGTTTACTTCTAATTTCCAAACGAGGTAGTTATTGAATGGGAAGGCAATGTTGGGGTACCAAAGGGGAAGTTCATCTCTTATTTTAAGGCATAAAAGATGATATCCAAGGGGTATATATGTGTCATGTAGTTAGAGTAAGGGATACGGAGGCAGAATCACCAACTCTTCAATCAGTTCCAGTGGTGAATGAATTTGTTGATGTGTTCCCTGAAGAATTTCCATGTTTACCTCTAGAACAAGAGATAGATTTTGGTATTGACTTATTACTAGGTACCCAACCTATTTCTATCCCTCCATATAGAATGGCCCTGACAGAATTACATGAATTAAAGAAGCAGCTGACAGACTTATTGGAAAAGGTTTTTATATGGCCTAATGTGTCCCCTTGGGGTGCACCAGTGTTATTTGTATGCAAAAAGGATGGTACCTTGAGGATGTGTATTGAATATTGACAAATGAATAAGGTGACAATTAAAAAAAATATCCCCTCCCCCATGATTGATGATTTGTTTGACCAGCTACAGGGCGCCAAGTGCTTTTCAAAAATTGACTTGAGGTCAGGGTATCACCAACTGAGGGTGATAAACTCAGTGGCATTCTTGGGACATATTGTGTCTGATGAAGGAATAAGGGTTGATTCACAAAAGATAGAAGTTGTCAAAGATTGGCCAAGACCAACAACCCCTATGGAAGTTCAGAGCTTCGTTTAGGGTTTTTCTTTGATTTTTGCACCTCTAACAAAGTTAATGCATAAGGCAACTAAGTTCCAATGGAATGATGCATGTGAGGAGGTTCGTTGAGGGTTCTTCTTTGATTTTTGCACCTCTAACAAAGTTAATGCGTAAGGCAACTAAGTTCCAATGGACTGATGCATGTGAAAGGAGATTCCAAAAATTGAAAGACAAGATAACTTCTGCACCCATGCTAGAACTTTCGGAAGGCACCGAGGGATATGTAGTGTATTGTGATGCTTCAGGAGTTAGCTTGGGGTGTGTACTGACATAGCATGGTAGAGTAATTGCTTATGCATCTAGATAGCTCCAGGCACATGAGAGAAACTATCCGACACATGATCTAGAGCTAGCAGCGGTTGTGTTTGCGTTGAAAATATGATGCCACTATTTGTATGGGGTTCATGTTGACATCTATACTGACCATAAGAGTTTGCAATACATTTTCAAGCTGAAAGACCTCAACTTAAGGCAGCGGAGGTGGCTAGAGTTAATAAAAGATTATGACATTGATAAACTTTACCATCCGGAGAAGGCGAATGTGGTAGGTGATGCTCTGAGTCGTAAAGCAATCATGAATACTACTAATCAGGCCATAGTAAGTCAAAAGGTGGCTAAAGACCTATGACAACTAGCTAGTTTGGGAGTTCGCCTTCTTGAAACACCAAAGGAAGGGGTTATTGTACATAATGCAACAATGTCTTCATTGGTAAGGGAGGTTAAAGAAAAGCAATTCCAGGATCCTGTTCTACGACAGCTTAAGGAATTGGTAAGTCAAGGTATAATGAAGGACTTTGAGCAAGCTATACCTCAAAGAGATAGTCAAGCTACATGGACTCCCAACCTCAATTATATCTGACCGAGGAGCTCAATTCACTGCAAAATTTTTGAAGTCCTTCCAAAGGAGTTTAAGGACACAGGTGAACTTAAGTACAACTTTCCATACTCAAACAGATGTTGATGTTAATGAGTTAAGAAAAAGGGTAATGGAAGAAGCCAATCATTCCAGATACTTCATCCATCCAGGATCAACTACGATGTACCATGACCTGAAAGGAATGTTTTGGTAGGGAGGCATGAAAAAGGACCTTGGAGAATTTGTGGCTCAATGTCCAAATTACCAACAAGTGAAAGTAGAACACCAAAAGCCTGGAGGTTATATGCAATGTATAGAAATTCCAACATGGAAGTGGAAGTACAACTTTCCATCCTCAAATAGATAGTCAAACAGAACACACCATTCAGACACTAGAAGATATGTTGTGAGCTTGTGTATTGGACTTTAAAGGTAGTTGGGTGGATCACTTGCCACTTATTGAATTTGCCTATAATAATAGCTACCATTCCAGTATCAAAATGGCACCTTATGAAGCTCTGTATGAAAGAAAATATAGATCACCAATTAGATGGTTTGAAGTGGGTGAATCCATCTTACTTGGGCCAGATTTGGTACAACAAGCTAGGGAAAAAGTTAAGGTAATACAGCAATGGTTGAAAATAGCCCAAAGCCGACACAAATCATATGCAGATATTAGAAGAAGAGGATTGGAATTCTTAGTAAGGGATTGGGTATTCTTAAAGGTGTCTCCAATGAAGGAGGTTATGAGATTTGGTAAGAAAGGGAAGTTGCGCCCACGATACATAGGGGCATATCAAATTACTAAAAGATTTGGGTAAGTTGCATATGAATTAGAGCCATCTTTGGTAAGAAAGGGAAGTTGAGCCCCGGATACATAGGGCCATATCAAATTACTAAAACATTTGGGCAAGTTGTATATAAATTAGAGCTACCCCAAGAACTCTCAATGGTTCATCTAGTTTTCCATGGCTCGATGCTTCGGAAATGCATAGGTGACCCATCTCGTATCACTTCTATTGAGGATGTACAGGTTATAGAAGATCTCACATACGAAGAGGTACCTG
>DF369811.1:0-12277 GCA_000787875.1 Solanum virginianum
CCTTCTAATAATCATATTCTACCATATAGATGCCAAACGTATACTTACACCACAACTTTAAGCCTTTCCAAGTCCAAAACTTCGCTAACGAACTTTATTTTTGCATCGAAACTGAAAAACAGGGCAGCGTACTCATGTTATATATACTCAACACCCTCAAATACTTTCATAAGCTCCAAGAGTCCAATTAAATTATTCAAGCATCAAACGGAATCTTAAAATGCCCAAGCGCAACATTTCATATTCTTACCAAAAGGAAATAAAAATCTAGATAGCCTACTATTTGTGTACATACTTAACATACTCAATCACTTCTATACACTCCAAGAGTCACAACACAACACTCCAAAGCCCAACGGGAACCCCCAATGTCAAAACGCTACAATTTGATATAATCAAAGGCCCCAAATTCGACCACAACCTCATAAGTATGTACAACCCATCTCCGCTACCTCTTTGATCCCACAATAACCATTTTTGTCAATTAAATACAATTATAAGGTTCCAAAACAAAACAATTTCATAAACCCAAAATTCCAAAGTTTCGAACCCAACTCCTTCAACCCTACAATCCACATAAAACAAGCAATTTTCATAGTTCTCTTTTCAATATAATACACAATAACAGATAAACAATCTTTAAATTTAGCTAAAACAAGTTTTGGATCAACATACCTTTAAACCCCTTCAAGAAGTTTAAATCATCCATACCGAGTTTCCAAGCATTTTCTCGACAATCCATCGCTACCATGCTACTTGGGGGACCCCATATACCAAGCTTGTAGTGTCAAAATAATTTTGAAATAAATAAAAATGTGGATTTTTGTTCTTTGTGAACAGTAACCTGAGGTACTGTTCACCCGGGGACTGCTCACTTTCTCTATGTTCTTGGCTTAATATTTTCTAAGTATTGAAGTTCCTTCCTTCTTGTATAATTAGATATACATACATATAAAGGACAAGAGTTTGGCCCACCTCTTACACTTGGGCCAATGAGAGTGTGACAAAATTTATATGTGGGCCACCTCTTTTAATTTGAAGTTCTAGAATTTCATTTTCTTTTTGTTAAAAAAAACACTTGTCCAAGAATTAATAATCTTGAATATATATATGGACATGTGTATACATATAAGAATTTATATACATACTCTTCTTTAAAAAAAATCAATTTTAACCCTCAAGTTTCCAAAAACTTCTCTTTAGTCATATTTTTTAAAAAATTGACACTTAGGTCCCAAACCTCCGCAACCATTCCAACACACAAGAATACGAGTTCTAATGACTTAAATACAATATTTGTTTTGATTGTTATTTGAACTTCGTTGTATTCTTTAAATCCATCGTTAGGTAACGACGAAAAGACCCATTGTCTGATGACAGATTTGGTGTGGTTGTGTCGTTACTTTAATATCTTCTTCACATTTTTTTACTTTACTTGTTATTTAATAATTTTATTTTATCATTCACCCTACCTTTTCATGGTATCTACCACATGCCCTATAATTCTTGTAGGTTTATCATTCAAATTATGGACATATGACATTATGTAACGATGAATAATAATACAATCTATGCAAATATTATATTCATTGAAATAATATTGGGGGTGAATTACAATTTTTAAGATAGTTGATTACTCTAGTTTAGACAAAAATAAACTTAATAAGAATGAGATTGATAACAAGTAATTTTATACTGGTTTAAAATATCAATGTGGTGCCTACTTCTAGCCCCCTTGGGTCACAAAGGGTTCCTTTGAAGCTCAAAAGTGAGTAATGGGTTAGAGATGGTATTTTGCACTGCCTGATGCGCAAATTAGATTTTCAACCTCTCTTAGTATTGTCTAGTCTAGAATATCTATCGTTTTCTCTCTTTCTTTACAATTGTTCACATTGAGAGCACAATATTTGTATTGAGCAGAAAAGTAGTACTTTAGGCTAGATATTTCAATGAGAGCTTCACTATTCGGAAAGAGAGAGTTGCTATAAGAGGCCTCCAAAAACTAGATGTTGGAGATTCCTTGACCCAAGGAATTTCTTCTAATCAAGTATATTGTGGAATCCTTGATTTGGAATGCATCCAGCTTGACTGGGTATTTTTCTTTCTTCAAAGATGTGATTTGTAATAATCAAGGATATAATTCCTTGAGTTTCTCTTTTACTTCTGAGTGGATTCTCCATCATCCGATCTTCCTTTTTTGCAGATATTCCAAGGATCATGTGGGTCATCCATCTTCCCTTTTTGATCTGTCCTTGAATATTTGTCTTCCCTTTTTCATTTTTTGATTTTTCCTATAAATGAGTTCATCATCAAAAAATATATTAAATGCTAACAACAAACACCACAACGGATAAAATCATATCGTGAAATAAAGAAAAGAACATGCAGCACTCATCAAGCATAAGATCAAATACAAACAAAAATGCAGAATTAATTACCAAATCTTCAACTTCCACAAAAGCAACTCAAACTTTTTTGGATAGCCTCAGTTGGAATAAAGCTTTGTAAAGACAAGGTAGAACATACAGCACTCATCAAGCACAAGGGAAAGCTTCAGCCAACATCAATGCTAATTAATTGAAGCTTTTGCAATGTCTCCTATATGATTGTTTTTCCGCAGTAACTTTTTGTGAGAAGACACTTTTGTTTGAGTTTCTCAATCACAAAGTTGGATCACCAATTAATATTTGAAAGACTAGATATTGTAATGGCTAATCATTTATTATCTGGGAGGTAACAGATCAAAAAAAAATACTGATTTGACTGTCGCTAATTAGTTGATGCATTTCCAAGTACAATTATTTTCCAAACGTTCCATAATTAAAAATATAGAATATACATCTGTTGGGAAGTATTCACTCCATTTTATATAAAGAATGACCTGATTTAAATGAGCATGGAATTTAAAGAAACAAAAAGAACTTCACAATTTATTTATTCAATAGTAAAGTTAATATAAAATGTACCAAGTGTTCTTTAATTAGTCTTAGACATGTACCGTGGAATATTAGAATTAAAATATTAGCTAAAAAGCAAGATGTTGTTATAAAAATATAAAGTAAGTAGAAGAAATTAGGGAGAAGAAGCGAAAACAATTCTTACTCTTATTGAATAATATTCAAATGTATATTACAATGGAAGAAACCCTTTATTATTCAAATGTATATTACAATATTATGTGCCTCATTAAAAAACCTTACTAGACAAAACCCTATAGGAAATTTGTAAAGGAAAAAGAGTGCCATATTTAATAGTACGGTACTAGACAAAACCCTTTAGGAAAAAATTCTAGTAAAGGAAAAAGAGTGCACACATTTAATACTACGCATTATTAGATTCCACATTAGAATGCTTACAAGGGAAACATGTTTCAGCCAACATCAATGCTAATTAATTGCAGCTTTTGCAATGTCTACTTTAGGATTGGTCTCCTGCAACAACTTCTTGCGTTAAAACACTTTGTTTGAATTACAGAATATTTCTCAATCATAAAGTTAGATCACTAATTAATACTTGAAAAACTCTATATGTTAACGACTAATCAATTATTATCTTGAAGCTTACAGATCAAGAAACCAGATAGGTCCGAGTGTTGCTAATTAGTTGATGCATGTCCAGTACAATTATTTCCCAAAAGTTTCATTATTAAAAGTACAGTATATACATCTATTGGAAAGTACTCACTCCATATAAGTATACTTCCATGAAAAGGTACATAGGTTATTTAAGTTTTAAGTTAGCTTTTAGAGCAATTTAGTTTTTATAAATAATTTCAGAACTATTGGTCAGAAATATTATGAATATTAGTTAGTGTGTAAGCGATAATTGAGGCATCTGATTCTATTTACGATAAATACGTAAGTAAATTCTGCGTATATCTCTAGAATGATCTAATAGAAACTTTGATTTGTCCATCACCATGTTATGCAAATCAATATGAATTACTTGTCTTTGAATAAACAAGTAACCACTAGATCAATGCAGATTTAATTGGGTGCAGGAGCAGAAGAAGAGCATGAAAAATTAAAAATATAAAAACTAAAAAGGACACAAGACATAGGAGAGGAAAACCGGGCAAAACCCCATGCCTCTCCTCTCCAACACCAAAAATAATTTTTTTATCAGGTACTTATAACATTCCATGCGAGCGCACCCAACATGGCAAAGGCCTGGTTACATTAGCTCACATTTTTCACGCATACCTCATACTTTGACCTGCCATGCGACCGCACCCAACATGGAAAAGGCCTTCTAACATAGCTCACTTTTTTTCACTCATACACATAAATGAAACATTCAGATACCCCCTCCAAACTCTTCAATCTAGGACAACGATGGAACAACCCCTCAATCTTCATTCAGATTTGTGACATGTAAAATGAATTAGCATATCATCAACTCACATAAATGATTAATTCATCTTTTGCAAGCAAACAAAATACAAGCAGCATATTTAGCTAACTAACAAAGCTCAGTTGAATCCTCCTTAAGTGAACACCTTAGATGCTGAAATAATAGGTCCAACCTCCACAAATTTGAGGTTCATCTCCCCCGAACCAGCACGAAAGCATCAGATCTACCATCTCTTCCTCAATCGGCTGCTACAATCGATGAATATCGAACCATCACATCATTCAGATGGTCAATTGCCGAGCCATAATAGAAACACCAAAAATCCATGTTCAAACGGTAGATCAAAGAACGGTCTACATAGATTTGAAGATGAAAGCTCAAGAACATAAACTACATGGAAGATATCTAGGGAAAGGAGTAAATTGACTGGCAATAGAAGAAAGGAGTAAGCCGATCCATAACAGAAACACTGTAAATCCAAGTTCAAATAGCAGATTAAATATTGATCTACATAGATCTGAAGATGAAAGTTGAAGAACATTAAATATATGGAAGAGATCTAAGGGAAGGAGCAAATTAGCTGGCAGCAGGGGGAAGGAGTAAGTCGATCCTGTCACGACCCAACCCCTGGGCCGTGACTAGCGCCCGATTCAGACACAACTGCTAAGCCAGAATCTAATTAATAACTAACTCATTTATAGAAATTTTGGCAGAGTTTCCTTCATTTTACTGACTACCCACCTGCATACAGAAGATCCCAGCATACAATACATACATATATAAATATATGCGGGCGACAAGATCACTGCTACGGTTAAACCACCCAACGTACAAACATACGTACATAACATACAAACTAACATATTCCACACTCACAGGAGTCCACAGACCTCTATACAAATAAACTGAATTAAAAGACGCGACAGGCCCCCGTCATACCCTCAGAGGAACGTAGTACAAAATAAAGAAGTAGCATATATATACCAAATATTTGCTCCAAAGCAAAGGAGCTCTTCAAAGGTAGACAGGGATCCTAAGTTGGTGGCCTGCTACTCTGTGCGTCTGTACCTGTAGGCATGAAATGCAGTCCTCGAAGAAAGGGGGTCAGTACAAAATACGTATCGAATATGTAAAGCAGAAAGCACAAGTCTAAATAAGAGTGATAGACCAACAGAGGTATAGAAGTCAAACTCATATGCAAACATCAGAAAATATTTCCTTTTGGTTTTCAAAATATTAAATGGATGCATAACGTACAGGAATGATGGCGACCTCCAAACTCGCGCCATACCACATATTTCCTTTTGGTTTTCAAAATATTAAATGGATGCATAACGTATAGGAACGATGGCGACCACCAAACTTGCGCCATACCACTGCCCACACCAGAAAGTTCAAGTCTCCAAAGTCTCCAACACAAGTCCCGAATATAGTGTAGGTGAGTCGATGCGAGCGAGGCCCAGCACTCACGTCATAAGATAGGTGAGCCGAGGCGAGCGAGGCCCAGCACTCACGTATCATAATACAGAGGTGACATCATACCAATAAGTGAGCCGAGGTGAATGAGGCCCAGCTCTCACGTGAGTCGGGGCAAACGAGGCCTAGCACTCACACGTTATAATGCCAACATATCCCAAGCCCAGCTCCTTATGGCTCCAAACTAAGTAAAGTCGGTCCATGGACAAACCAACCCGCCGTATCCAGCCTCCTTCGGGATAAATATATATATACATAGAGTATAATACGCATGATAATAATCGGCCTGAAAACCAGTGAACGAAATCATAATAGGCACGAATAGAGTCGTGAGAAACCATATGCACAAAATCATTATCAAAAATATCAAAATAGTAGTAATATGTTCATATCCAAAAATAATGTATTATTTATCTTAAGTTCTTTTAGAGTTGTCAATATAAGTTAATCAAATTAGAAAAGTTACCAAATGTTTCCAAGATATTGTTACTGAAGCAACAGTGAGTAACCTGCGTATGATTATTGTGTAATAGGTTGGTGTTGTGTTCAATACTTGAGCTTGCAAATGACCTACACTGACATGTGTACTTAATTGTTTTGCATTTGTCAGGTTCTGGGTCATTCTGCTTTGGCTCTTTTACTTTGGACTCGAGCCAAATCAGTTGACTTAAGTAAAAAAAAGCAGCAATAACATCCTTTTACATGTTCATATGGAAGGTAAGATTTCTCCCAGCTTTCTGGAAAATGCAGCATAGTCATGGAAAATGCAACAAAGTCCTGCCAATTGCATGTCAGCTCAAAACTGTGGCATATTCATTAAGCAAGACAGTAAAATATTTTCTAGTTTTATCGTTGCATATGCCATATCTTTGGCTTTAAAACTAGTTTACCTTTGATTTCCCCGCACTTGCTCGAGTATAATGGAAGTACAAAATGCTAGCTCTCATAGGTACATGCTTATATTCATCTGACAATTATAAAGTTGTTTGCACTTATTTAGTCTGTCAACTAGGTGTTCAGCATGACCTCTGTGTCCTATGATTGAACTGCATATTTGTTCTTCATCTTTGATATAATACTATATTCTTATTAAGTATTTTGTCTTAAATTGCAACTCTATATTATGTTATGCTGAGTTTTATTATATGCTGTAAATTGGAAATGCTTTGGGTTTAATAACAAGTGTCATTAGTGTAGCCTGCTGTCAAACATCAACTTGCTGAGCCTTTCATCTGATATAATACCCACACTTGTTTTTTTGACTAATTTTAGGAACATGAGGGGGGGGGGAGAATTTTAGAGCATCAGATATTGAACCCCCCCCCCCCTTAGTTCTTAAATCTCAAGAACAAGCCTAGCCAATCAGATCTTTCCCAATACTTGACTTAGATTTGCCTGTGCAGCAAATGTTGCTTTTATAGATGTCATGGTGATTTAGAAGGAACATACTTAGTTTATGTCATACAAACTACTATAAAATGTTTTGAATTAGTTTTTAGGCAATTCGGGTGTTTTATCAATGGTTATTAACACTTTTCAAGTCTTAGAAAAATATATTCCTTCAACTTTATCAAACTTTCCATATTTTTACAACTTTTGGATTTTTAAGGTATAAGGGTCAAAATATGAGTAATTTCTATAGTACTATCAAGCACTAAACATAGGACATGTACTAGCTTGATTTGCAAAGTAAGAGGGATTTTTGGGAACTTATAACCTTAACAAGGTTTACCAAAGTCATGACATAAACCAAAATGCTTTACATACCTCTCTTTCTTTGCCAAATTAACTCCAACATCAAGCCAATCTAAATTACTCTTCTGGATGCCCAACGTCTACAAAAATCACAATAGCATTCATAATTAGTTATAATCCTTTACGGGCCGTAAATCCCAAGTTTTTGGTTATACTTTTATAAAATTTTCGCCAGCACCTCCCCTGCAACTAGACCACCCCGAGAATCCATCTCGGCCCCAATTTATCAACAACAACAACAACCTAACAACCAACAATGAGCCTTTCCAAGGCCACAACTTTACTAAATTCACTAACGAACCTCATTTTAACCACAATTGAAAAACAGGGTAGCATACACATTATACCTATTTACCATGTTCAAGCACTTTTATATACTCCAAGAACCATATCATATAACTCAAACTTCCAACGTTAAAATATAACATTACACTTCCTATAGGGATCCCAATTCAACCACCAACATGAGAGTATATACAAACAATTTCCAATACTTCTTTCACCCCACAAGAATTATTTTTATACCAACGAAACACAAACATAAGATTTTTAAGATAAAATAACTTCATATATCTATATGCCCCAATTTCGAACCCAATACCCCAAAGTCCATAATTCTCTTAAACAAGCAATCCTTCATGGTTTTCTTTCAAATTAACATACACCAATACCCATACAAGCTTTAAATTTAGCTCAAACAAGGTTAAAATCAACATACCTTATAAACCCCTTTAAGGACTTCAAATCGCTAAATTCGCAAAATGAAGTATTTTCTCGACCAACCAACACCACCACGCTACTTAGGGGGTCCAACATACTAGGCTTATAGCGTCAAAATAGTAGAATAACCAAAAAATAAAATTGTTGAAAACTCCACTATAGCAACCCGAGAGGGTTGCTTGGGAGTAGTTCTTGAAGCTTCTTTTTTTTAAGAGTAAATCTTGATCTTTGTTCAAGGAAATGAAGGCAACACATGTTTTTATTTTGCCCCTCAAGACCCCACCCCAACACTTGGTCCAATAACAACCTAACACTTTGGGGTGGGGACAAGTCTTTTAATTGTTAAAGACTTCAAGTCTCAAAATTTATACTTTGTCCCCAAATTTCATAATGAGTTCAATACTCCACAATACGGGTTCTAGCAGATCCATAATAGAAACACTGCAAATTTCATGCCCTGGGAGGGTACCCTTAGCGTGGCCGGTACTCAGAGACTATTGCTAGCCCCCAAGCGAACCACTTGGCCTCATCGTCACATCAACTTGACAGCAGAAGAACAGTACTCAAATAAAAGGACATCATGTGAATAAATATACATATATGTACATAACATCAAATAACCCATGATTTCAAATGTATAAAATTGGAATACATAATACTGGACAATCCTCTACTCAATGTCTATAAAGCCTCTACTCAGCAATCTAGATGGTGCCTTAACAGGCCATGAACACCTCAATTATAAGAAAAAAAAGATACTCCATGACAGTAAGAAGATAAAAAGGCTCCTCTGGAATGCAAGGAAGGCTCACCAACTCTGAAATTTACTGATATAGATTTCAATTGTGCATGGGTTGAAATCCTCTATCTCCTATATCTGCATCATAAAATGATGTAGGCCTACAATGGACGTCAGTATATCAAATATACTGGTATGTAAAATAGCTCAAGAAAATAAGATTCAACTTATTCATCTCAACTCAATAACTCATGCTCAACTCAATGTATGCACATTTCAAGTAAATCAAGCTTTAAAAATATGTATATGATAAATAGACTCATTTTAAAATTTCATGTTCAATCAATGTTGCTTGGGAGTTTCTCTTAACCTGCATACCTCCCACCACCTATAATTAGATGATGGACAATGAATATGGCATCATTGTCTAGCCTGTACGTGTCAGGGAAAAGGACGTATCAACTCTCCCTCTTAGATCCGTAAGGGGGTGTCTACTTGCGGGACAAAAGTCACTAGTATTATGTTGAAACAACTGTCCTACACTGGCAATGTAACTCTGGGGTGCTCCTCAATCACCCAACTCGGTGCTCAATACTACTCTCAAGAATAAAATATGCTCAACATCTTCAGTCAACTCAATCAACTCAAATCTTAACCTCATTTGGGTTATCTCATCTCAAGTACTCATCATCCCATCTCATCATCATCATCATCAATAAATATATTTTTTTGAAAAAAAAATATATTTGCATCATCATCAATATGTACTCAAAACGTCATTTAAACTCAATACTCAATTTCATCAAAAACTCATCTTCGTGTAGACTTAGTAAATTATGCTCAAAACTCATGCTCATGTACAAAAATAACCATTAGATTCATTTCAAAAAAAAAAAGATGCATAAAAAAAGGGGTAAAGAATAATCAACAATTAGAGTCCATGTGAAGGAAAACATGAAAATACATTTAAATGAATTACTCATTTTATTTGTAATGACCCTCAAGTCATTTTGAGAAATAGAACTTTTTATTTCATAAAAGATTTATCTTATAAGTTTAAAAAAGGGCATTTTGGACTATTTAATAACTTTTGTTATCTTAGGGGTAATTTTAGATAATTAAGTTACTCATTGGGTTAAAGTGATAATTTAGATAAAATTCTATACTACTTGTTCTGTATCTATTAAGATAAATCGATAGAATTTAGCATTTTTAGTATACAATTAGGTTAAAAAAATAAGATAAAGAGAGAAGAGAATTGAAGAGTTTAGACGAGAAGCACTGTGCATCACCGCAATACTTCGTTCAGGTAAGGGCTTTAATTGATGTTGTCTGCATATATGTATA
The DNA here is from genome assembly GCA_000787875.1 of Solanum virginianum. NCBI lineage: Eukaryota > Viridiplantae > Streptophyta > Magnoliopsida > Solanales > Solanaceae > Solanum > Solanum virginianum. The sequence continues at coordinate 10,391 of DF369811.1, forward strand.
TATTGTAATATGGTGTAGTAATATGTGGCATTGGAAACCATTGGTGAAGAAATCATTAGAGAGCATGTATTAATTTATTATATACTAAAAAAATCTAAAATAATAAGATACATTAATGAGGTCAAAATCAATAATGATCTTGCTAAACTTCTCCACCGCCTCGTCATATTTTTTTCTTCTTAATTCTTATTGATTGTGTGCGTATGTATTAATATTTAAGTTATGAGAGGTGTAATAATTTATTATTCAATATTATTACATATTATGTATAGAGGAATTAAACAATGGAATATGTGTAAAGATTGTTACTTAGTTGCTGGAATGGTGAACATATGAATGGACATTTGTCAGTTTCTTTATAAAATTTCTGGACTTGCACTTTTCAAGTGAGCAATCTAACATATGAAATCAACATTTGTCAGTTTCTTTATAAAATATCTGGACTTGCACTTTTCAAGTGAGCAATCTAATGTAATGTCATATTGTTAGGCAATGAATGGAAAGTTTTGTCTTTGAAAGAACTAGAGGGAAATTAAAAATATGTTAGCCGTAAACTTGTATACCATGAGTATTTAGTTAACTTTTGTCGTAATTTAGTTTTACTTATCAGATTATGGTTTACACTTGAGATATAATTATATGGGTAATTCAATTTTAGGTGTATTATATTATCTGAATATCATTAAAGTTTCATTACTTGGAGGAGATTAAGATTTAACTCTAGGCTTTAAATTTAGAGAGTTGGTTATAAAAATTGGATGAATCTTTAGGTCCAGGCTAGACATGTAGCAATATGGGTGTCGATGGACTTGTTTTCTTATGAATGTTGTATATGTGATAGATTCAAAAGGTCCTGAGGCACATCGCCAGTTCTGCTTACCAAAAATGGCCCACTTGGAGCCTCTTATGAATGATGTATATTTGATAGATTCAAAAGATCCTGAGGCATTGACGAAGGAAAAGGTGGTGGTGAACTAGCTTGGCTTTGATTCTTCGATTTGAGATAGGTTATGGTTTGTTCTATCTAATAGAGAGACTCTTAATAGCGATTGATAGTCATTGAGTAAAGCTATGATATTTTCTATGCACTTAATTGTTGTGGTTTGGTTGACTGATATATTGTTGTGAGTGGCTGCATTCCCAAGACCATGAAACCCATAATTTTGAAGTTGATGTCTCAAAGTGATGCCTTGAATAAAGAAGGCTTGATAAAACATTAATAATGAAGTGAGAAGTAATGATAAAGAATAATGAATTATATATATTAGATCAGGTGTCACATTTCGACACATATATATTATATGATTGTGTGTCACGTTCTGACACATATATATTATAGGATCGGGTGTCACGTTCCAACACATCTATTATAGGATTGGGTGTCACATTTTGACACATATATATTATATGATCGGGTGTCATGTTCCCTCACACACACACTGTCACGACCCAACCTATGGGCCGTGACTGGTACCCGATAGGGGCACTCAGTATCCATAGACCTCTAATATGAATACATAGAATCAAATGACGGGATAGGGCACCCACCATACCCAAACATACATAATGCCTGAAATAACAAAGTAGTAACATAATATACCAAAAGCAGCTCCAGAGTAGGGGAGCTCGTCCACAGTAGTGGAGGTCCTAAGCTAGAGGTCCTCTAATCTGTACGTTGGGACCTGCGGGCATGAGACACAGCCCCCGAAGGAACGGGGGTCAGTACGAACGTGGAGGTCCTAAGCTGGAGGTCCTCTAACCTGTACGTCGGGACCTGCGGGCATGAGACACAGCCCCCAAAGGAACGGGGGTCAGTACGAAAGACGTACCAAATATGTAAAGCAGAAAGTACATACGAACATCAGAATAACCAAATGAATATCGATA
>DF369804.1:0-13780 GCA_000787875.1 Solanum virginianum
CTATATGTACTGCTGTTATCTACTTTCATTTGGCTATTCTGATGATATTATATACTTCCTGCTGTACATACTCGGTACGTCTTTCGTACTGACCCCCGTTCCTTTGGGGGCTGTGCTTCATGCCCGCAGGTACCGACGAGGTTAGAGGTCCTCCAGCTTAGGATCTCCATTGCTGCTTTTGACGAGCTCCACTACTCCGGAGCCACTTTTTGTATTTCATGTTACTATTTTGATATCTCAGATATTTTATGGTATGGGTATGTTGGGTGCCCTGTCCCGTTGTTTGATTTCATGTATTCTTTTTAGAGGTCTGTGGATACGTTGTGAGAGGGGGTCATGTCTAATGGGTTTCCATTATCCTGGATGTATGTATATATGTTGGACGTGTGATGCTAGCCACCAGTTTAAGTATTATGATTCCTTGTCATGTTATTAGGCGGCAGAACCGCAGCGGTGACCTTGCCAGCCCGCTTATTCATGTGTTTATATTTATACTCTGTTCTGCTGGTTCGCTGCACTCTCCCATTTCAGGTGGTTAGTCCATAATACAGAGGAAACTCTGCCCAAATTTTTATAAAGTGAATAGTAATTTCATGTTAGGCTTTGATTTGATTATGTTGTCTAGGTGCCCTAGCCGGTACCAGTCATGACCCATAGGTTGGGTCGTGACAGGATCCCTGACTGCAGCTTGAAGTGCTCCTTTTGCTTCGGAGCAAACACTTGGTATATACACACTTATTTCTCTATTTTGTACTTGTGTACATTGAGGGTACGGCGGGGCCCTGTCCCGTAGCACTAGTCACGGCCCATGGGCTGGGTCATGACAATACCTCTTTGGTGTGTCCTTTCATCTTACAGAACTCATACACCAGATTGTAGTTTTTCTCAAGTTGTAAAAGTACTCCTCTAGCATAAAAGTCCATATCAGGATTAATACTCTCACTTACTATAGGGCTTGCTCCTTCGGGCAACTGGGATCTTTCTCGGAGGCATCTATAAAGCAACTCATTCTGTCAAAGAAGGGTCATCCTAATAATACAGCTCTATCGCATGATCTAAGATTAGAAAGAAGAGTAACATCCTAAATGTCCTATAGCCTCCTGTTTTGTAGATATGGGGCCTGACACACTAATAAATAAGACTCTACTAAACACGGTCTGTGGACACTTCGAGGACGAACTGCTCTGATACCACTTCTGTCACGACCCGATCCTGCGGGTCGTGACTAGTGCCCGGGTGGGCACTTAAATGCAATCATAAAGCCAGAGTTCAAATAGATGGCTTGTGCCAACATAAGTATCAAATAGAATCAACAGAATCTCAAACGTGCATAAATAGGCCGACAAGGCCACTATGGCGGGTAAAACCACCTATCAGACATATCAAATGTATCATGCAGGTTTAATCAGACAGACTGGGCACAACCCACACCTGTATGTATCCACAGATCTCTAACAAACTGACAAAATCATAGGACGGGACAGGGCCCCATCGTACCCCTGAACAGATATATATAATGCAATGTACAAAGATATACATATATATCAAAAGTGGCCTCCGAAGTCGGGAAGCACTTCAAACAGCAGAAGGGATGTCCTAAGCCGATGGATCACCAAACTGTTCTTCGGTACCTGCGGGCATGAACGCAGCCCCCGAAGCAAAGGGGGTTCAGTACAAAGAATGTACTAAATATGTAAAGCAAAATGTCCAGAATATAAATCGAAATAGTAATTAAATCAAAAACATAGTAAGCTGATGCATATTCAAAATATCAAAATGCTTGCTTTCTTAAGAATATAAATCGAAATAGTAATTAAATCAAAAACATAGTAAGCTGATGCATATTCAAAATATCAAAATGCTTACTTTCCAAAATACCAGAAGTATGTCCAAAATATCAAAATGTTTACTTTTTAAAATACCAAACCATGCCTAAGGGACCAGAACGATGGCGCCTCCAGGGACACGCCATCCACAGCGTAATGCCAGAAAGTTCAAATCCCCGAAATCTCCGTCACATATCACAAACATATCACAAAAGGGCATAATTCCAAACATATCGGAAAGCCCAATCATGACACAACACCAATCTAAGCGGAGCCCGACCCTTGGGCAAAATCGACCCGCCAAACATAGCGTAACGACGGAACAGATATACCATAATGTGCATGACAACAACCGGCCCGAGAACCGGTGAAGGACATTATAATAGGCACGAGCAGAGTCGTGAGAATCATATGCATAAAATCAGTATCATAAAATCCAAAAGATAAGTAAAATGTTCATACTTGAAATCAAAATAAGATTTATCCCAAATTCTTCCAAAGTTACCAAAATCACTTAAAAAGGGCGTTGCGGGACCCATGGCCGGTGGGAACCCGAACTGACCCAACTTACGGATAACATACTCATTCCAAATCGTACAAACACTTATGAGATATTTCAAAACAGTTTCCAAGGTAATCCGAGGTTTTTATGAAAAGTGGCAGACATTTAAAGTTTAAAATCAATATAGAATAAATTCTTTCCAAATTATTCAAATTTTCCATATTCTTGCAACTTACAAATTTCAAAAACATAGGAACCAAGATTGTGACAAAATATCGTAGGAGTGCCAAGGAACAAAGACAGACCATACATATGCTCGGATTGCGAGAATAGAGTTTCCCTTGAGATTTGTATCAAAGCCTATTTTAACTAAGACATGCCATAAAGCAAGGGTTGTTTTACAAACCTCAAACGCTCTCCAATCCAATCCAAATTCAAACTCAATCTCACTTATGCTTCGGGACGTCCAAAGTCTACAAATAATTCACCAACGATCATTTCAAGTGCCATTATACCAACAAATACCTTAAATATCGTCATTTTAGCACACTTTCAAAAATGGACAACATACTTATATTCACATTTAGCTAATGCTCAAGCATTCTCTTACCTCCCAAAAATCATATTATACTAATTAAACGTTAAATGCATATTTTCAACACAACACAGCATTACTCTACATACATAGACCCCAAAATTTTGGCCCACACCCTACATATACCCATGGATAATTTCCAAAACTCCCTTCACTCCACAAGAATCATATTCATGCTAATTAAACATAAACTCATGGTTCCAATTAAATATAATATTATAATCATGCATACCAAATTCGGCCCCCAATTTCAACATATACAACTCACTTTTAACATGCTATCTTTCATGATTTTCTTTCATTTCAACATACTACAACATATATACAAGCTTAATAACACATAAAATAACATGAATCCTTACCTTATCACTTCAACCCTTTAATTGAGCTACAGTTCCAATTAAGAAGAAAAAAAAGGTTTTCTTGCTCATCTAACTCTTCCAAGCTACTATCTTCAATTGAGCTAGGGTTCCAATTAAGAAGAAGAAAAAGGTTTTGTTGCTCATCTAACTCTTCCAAGCTACTACGGAGACCCAAAAGAGAAGATTTACACCCTCAAAATGATTTAGAAATGGAAGAAAGGAAATTTCAAAAACTCTAGCACAAGGCCGAGAGGTCTTCTTGTTAGCTCTAGAAGTTTTCTTATTTTTGGTAAGTGTGGGAAATATTTAGAATTGTGTAGAGATTATCTTGTACGTATATACATATATAGATAGAAGGGATGTCCTAAGCCGATGGATCACCAAACTGTTCTTCGGTACCTGCGGGCATGAACGCAGCCCCCAAAGAAAGGAGGTCAATATTTCAAGACTTGCCAAGTGTGTGGGACCCACACTTGGCCCAATTAAATCTCAACACCAATCTAGTAGGTCCCACCTTATCTTCAAGAACCTTCTTTTAAAATTCTACTTTGGCTCCAAACTTTTTGATAATGTCACATTGGTCCCAAACTTTTTAATAATGCCACTTCGATCCTATACTTTCCAATAATGCCACTTTAATCCAAATTTTCTAATAATGTCACTTTGGTCTCAAATCTTCGTAATTGTTCCAATGCACGAAATGCAGGTTCTAACACTAATCATCAAATACATACTTCCCACACAACATAACATTATACTACATACATAGACCAAAATTCGGCCACATGCTACAACATGCATCACATTATAATAATCACAATACACTAATTAGGCCTCTATACCTCATTCCCACACAACACAATGCTACACAACCCCAAACACACCCCCAGGGCCAACCCTTCACATACACTACCTCACTTCAAACATTAAAGTTTTCATAATTTTCTTTCATTTCAACATATTATGACACACATAGAATCTTTATAATAGATAAAACAACATTAAATATCACCTTACCTCTTCAACTCCTTAATGAGCTCAAATCACCAAAATCAAGGGAAGAAACGTTTTCTCGCTCAAATAACACCTCCACGCTACTTAGGGGACCCAATATGGTGGATTAACACCAACAATTAATTTGTAAAAAGAAAGAAAGGGAATTTTGATGTTTTGGTCTCCCAAACCCCTCGCCTTCTCAAGTGTGCTCCTGTTCTTGGAAATTTTCTAAGTATGGAATTTTCTTGAAGAAAGAAGAGATGTTATGTATTTATCCACACCATCTTGACCCCACCCCCACACATGGACTAATAGGAAAGCAACACAAATTAAGGTGGTTCAAGACTCTAAGTTGTGAAAACTCCACTTTGGTCCCCATACTTTTCCTAATTGAGCCAATCAAGGACCTACGGGGTCTAATAATAGTCACTAGCTCTAAGTGGAGCAATAAGAAGAAAAAAATATATATATTAAAAAAAAAGACCCACCATCAAGTATTAAAAAAATCCTCCTTACAATATTCCAACTCAAATAGATAAAATTTTGGGGTTGTTACATATTATTATAAAGGAAATACAACCCAAGAAGAACCAGGGATAAGACATTTATACTTCACAAAATTACCAATACCATTTGATAAAAAAGTAACCAAAGCATGGGACAAAGCTAATTTATAAGATACCTTAGGAGCTAGAATAAAATTCTTTAAAAAATGGTATGCAGGATTATGTGAAAAATATAGGGAAGACATAAAGAAGCAAAAAACATTAATTAAGAACTTATCATGCTGTAAGGATATAATAGCACCACAATTTGGATGTGAACAAAAGTATTACAAAAAACATAGAAAGAAAAGATTTAGGAGATATAAAAAGATTAAACATAAATATAGAAGCCCAAGGAAAAGATATTAAATAAAATATAAGAGACCACATAGGAAAAAGAAACACATAAGTGAATGTAAATGTTACAACAAGAACAACATACCCAGTGAAATCCCACAAGTGAGGTCTGGGGAGGGTAGACTGTACGCAAACCTTACCACTACCTAAGTAGAGAGGCTGTTTCCTGGGAACCCTGAATGTAAATATTACAATTGTGGGAAATTTGGACACATTGCAAAAGATTGTAAAATACCAAAAATACCAAAAGAGAAACAAATAGCAGAAGTAATCATAGAAAAAGAAAATTGTCTACCAATAGATTATAACGACTACGAGCTAGAAGATGAAGATAGTATTTATGAGATATCAGATAATGAAACTTACGACGAAACAAGTATAGCTATAAGTGAATTAGATGACTGAAGAAAATATACAAATAATAAGACAGGAAGACTATACAGAAGATGACTATTCTGAGCAGAAAATAGTATTCGATAATAATATTTTTGAAAAAGTAAAAGGGAAAGAAATGGACCTAAGTGTAGAAAAAGTGTTTGAGATACCAAGATTTAAAAACTTATTTAAGAAAAGCAAAGAAGAATTCTATATAATAAGTCAAAAGGAATATATAATAGACTGCAGATATGCTCACAGAAAAGCTGAAGTACCATTAATTAATAAAAGAGAATTAAACAAAGAAGTACAAAATTAAAAAGTAAAGAACCAATTAGATATGTACATGTAGGAGGATTAGAGATACTTATAAAAGCATGTTTTCAAGAAGGAATAGATACACCAATTGAATTATACCTAGCAGATGATAGAATAGTAGAACCTATAGAAAAAAACATCGTAAGTGCCGTTAAAGGAAATCTAATTTACCAAAAGTTTAAATTCACTATAAATGCAAATTACTCGATAGCATTAATAGACCAAAATATAGATGAAGCACTAGTATTATATTGGAAAATCGGTGGAATAACCGTAACTCCAGGAAGTAAAATATGCACAGCTAGATGCAAAAATCTATATGTACTAACTACAAAGCATAAAATATCAGCTAGAAGTAAGATAGACAGAATCAAAATAGATGAGACCTTTGAACAATTTGTTAAAATGATAGATACTAGTAACTATTGTTACAAAGAAATAGATACGACCTCGAACCTGAAAATAATAGAAGAAAGAATAGAAAGACCTAGGAGAATCACAAGTGACTTACCACGAGAACATATAAAGAAACTAACATATGACTTGCCAATGAATCCTCATAAATATTATATTCTAGGAATAATAGAAAATAAAGAACTATATTAATAAAAATCATAGTAGAAGTGTCACGACCCAGCCCTGTGGGCCATGACTAGTGCTCGGATTGGGCACCCGAACACAAACGCAAAGCTAGATTATAACAGATGTCTTTTTTTTCAGAATACATGGCTAATCATACAAATTGGGCACAACCCACATGTGTATGTATCCACAGACCTCTAAATAAAACTGACAGAATCATACGACGGGATAGGGCCCCGTTGTATCCCGAATCAATATACTTATATACACATATAATGCAATAAAGGAACGTACACATATAAACCAAAAGTAGGCTCCGGAATAGGGGAGCACTTCAAACCGCAAAAGGATGTCCTAAGCTGATGAGTCACCAAACTGTGTGTCAGAACCTGCAGGCATGAACGCAGCCCCTAAAGGAAAGGGGGGTCAGTACGAAATATGTACTGAGTATGTAAAGCAGAATGCACAGAACATAATCTAGAGTAATAATCAAAATAAAAGCAGGATAGTCAAATGCATATCCAAAACCATAAAATGTTTACTTTCAAAAATTCAAATCATGCATAGGCACAAGAAGTATGGTTGCCCGCCCGTCAATGGCACCATAACACTAGAAAGTTGGCAAATCTCTGAATCCCCGTCATATATCACATATCGAACATGGGATAAGTGAGTCAGGCGCTACGTATCGTCGTCCCCATACTCACATAGTCAGAATGCCCAAACACAACATACACCCAATCACAACACATCACCAAACACAACATACGCCCAATCATAACACATCGTCAAACATAGCATAACGCTAAATCACAGCACAATGCCCAATCATAGCACAATGCCAAATCATAGCACAATGCCCAATCATAGCACAACGCCCAATCACAGCACAACGCCAAATCACAGCACAACGCCAAATCACAGCATAACGCCAAATCACAGCACAACGTCCAATCACAGCACAACGCCCAATCACAGCACAACGCCAAATCACAGCACAACGTCCAATCACAGCACAACGCCCAATCACAGCACAATGCCCAATCATAGCACAACACCCAATCACAGTACAATGCCAAATCACAGCACAATGCCCAATCAAAGCACAATGCCAAATCACAGTACAATGCCCAATCACAGCACAATGCCAAATCACAGCACAATGCCCAATCACAACACAACGCCAAGTCACAACACAACGCCAAATCACAGCACAATGCCCAATCACAGCACAACGCCAAATCATAGTACAACTCCTAATCACAGCACAACGCCAAATCACAGCACAATGCCCAATCACAGCACAACGCCAAATCATAGTACAACTCCTAATCACAGCACAACGCCAAATCACAGCACAATGCCCAATCATTGGATAACGCCAAATCACAGCACAACGCCCAATCACAACACAATGCCCCAATCACAGCACAATGCCAAATCACAGTACAACGTCCCAATCACAACACAACGCCAAATCATAGAACAATGCCAAATCACAGCACAATGCCCAAGTCATAACATATCACCAGGCACAACATACTACCAGAGTACATATATATATATATCATAGTAGGTACAAGCAGAGTCGGGCATAATCATAGGCATAAAATAATTGTCATAAATCCAAAGGATAAGTAAAACAATTATATTTAAAATTAAAATAATAATTATTACATATTCTTTCAATGTTCATATTTGAGAACAAAATATTATTTATTCCAAATTCTTTTAAAGTTTCCAAAATTACATAAAAGGGCGTCACGAGTCCCACGGTATATTCGAGAACAAAATATTATCTATTTCAAATTCTTTTAAAGTTACCAAGATTCGCCCAGAAGGGTTCATCGGTCCCACGACCGATGGATACCCGAATGAGCCCAAACTATGAGGAATGCACTCATCCTAGATCCTACAAACTTCTATGAGACATTCCAAAATAGTTTCCAAGGCAATCCGAGCTTTTATAAAAAAAAATTAGGGACTTTTATACCTTTTCCTAGATCCTACAAACTTCTATGAGACATTCCAAAATAGTTTCCAAGGCAATCCGAGCTTTTATAAAAAAAAATTACGGACTTTTATACCTTTAAAACTTTTAATAAATAAATTCTTTCAAATTTTATCAAATTTCCTTTATTCTCGCCTAAGACATGCCAAAAAGAAAGGGGGTGCTTTACATACCTCCAATGCCCAAATCCAACTTATGCTTCGGGATGCTTAAAGTCTTTCTCACTTCAACTTCACAAGTGAGCTAGGGTTCCAAAAGTGAAGACTAAGTGTTAGGCCCCACTTCATCCAATTAGAAGTTGGCACACACCCAAGTTGGTCCCATCTCATCTTCAAGAACCCAACTTTCAATAATTTTACTTTGGTCCCAAACTTTCCAAATATACCACTTTGATCCTAAACTTTCTAATAATGCCATTTTGGTCCTAAATTGTCCAATAATGTCACTTTAGTCCCAAGTTTTCATAATTGTTCCAACACATAAAATGCGGGTTCTAGCATCCTCCCCCCTTAAAACATTTACCCCAAATGTTAAACTAGCCTTATGGGTTTCGTAACCAACTTAGGGGGAGTTTCCTTGCAATTACTACAATAGCATATTCAACGCTTAAAACTTACTTATCAAGCAACAATGTCCAACAAAAGATTGAATTACCTGTCCACTCACCAACTAGTTTCTCTCGGACACATCAAATTCTGCCATATCCAACTCTACCAAGTCGGCCATAGTGCAATGGCCACAAACAAATTACCAAACAGTCTCAATTACCGCTGCAGATTTGCCTTTCTGTAACCAAAATAGTCTATTAGAAAAAGGGGTCATCCCTATAACATAGCTCTACCACACGATCTAAGGTAAAAAAGAAGAGTAACATCCTAAATGTCTTGTAGCCTCCTGTTTATAGATGTGGTGCACGACACATCGATAAACAAGACTCTACTAGACACGGTCTGTGGACACTCCGAGGATGAACCACTCTGATACCACTTCTGTCACGACCCAGCCCCGTGGGTCGTGACTAGTGCCCGAATTGGGCACCCAAACACAAATGCAAAGCTAGATTATAACAGATGTCTTATTTTTTTAATAATGTAATGAATTTAATAATTTTTCGGGGGTTCGTAATTGCCACAAAGTATACAAAATTATAGTGATTTTCTAACACTCATAATAAAACAATCTAACTCATACATTGTTTTACATTTATTTTTTCATTTTATGGTTCACATGGACGTTATCCCCGCCATCAACATCCAAATAGGAATAGGTTGTAAGCGTTAAACAACCTTGTTGTTATTATTTGTCTTGCACCCAGTAAAATTATCAAAATATTTTTAGATGAGAAAATGTGTCTTCCCAAACTCGTTTGGCAAATTCGAGGTTAGAAATGCAATCAACATGAAGATAATGTTGTAAAATGGTCTTGGTTAATTATTAGAGCAACCAAATCAAAAGATAATTTTTCGAAGCGAAAATGCAATTCCAGTAAAGTATGCAACATGCTCGCGTTCAGACTTACATTTAATTTTAGTTCCTTTATTTTCTATGGGAATGAAAAATAGATAAAAAAAATTTTTTGAAAAAAATGTGACGCGGACCTGGTCCACTAACCTGTTCCATAGAAGTTTAAAATTTAAATAAAGTTAAAATGCCAATTAAAATAAATATAAAGATTTGGTACATATAATAATGTTGTTTATCGGTATGTCAGACCCCACATCTATAAACAGGAGGTTACAGGACATTTAGGATGTCACTCTTCTTTCAAATCTTAGATCGTGCGATATAGCGGTGTTATTAGGATGACCTCTTATTCTGACAGACTGTTTTGGTTTCAGTAATGTCTCCAGGAGAAACCAAGTATTGAGTGGACAGGTAATTTAATATTTTACTGGACTTTGTTGCTTGATAAGTAAGTTGTGAACGTGGAATATATTATTGTGATAACTGAAGGGAAATCCTTGGATGCAATAATACCAGCACTAACGTATCGGATCCCATCAGAACTTTGAAGTTAAGTGTGCTTGGGCGAGAGTAGTACTAAGATGGGTGACCCACCCCGGGAAGCTAAAAAACAAATGGAAAGGAAACTCCCCTTAAGTTGTTCACGTGGTTCGTAAGACTGGTTTAACATTCGAGGACGAATGTTTTAAGGGGGGAGGATGTTAGAACCTGTATTTTATGCATTGGAACAATTACAAAGATTTGGGACCAAAGTGATATTATTGGAAAATTTAGGACTAAAGTGATAGTTGGAAAGTTTGGGACAAAAGTGATATATTTAGAAAGTTTAGGACCAAAGTGATATATATGAAAAGTTTGGGACCAAAGTGAAATTTTTAGAAGTTGGTTCTGGAAGATGAGATGGGACCCACTTGGATGTGTGTAACTTTTAATTGGACTAAGTGGGGCCCACTTGATAATGTGTTGGCTTCCTATTGGTCCAAGTGTGTAAGTGGACCAAGACCTTTGCCTATATATATGTTGTTCCTTGTCTTGAATTCAGTTCAAGACTTAGCTAACACTTAGAAAAAAAATTGAACAAGTGAGAGACACCAAAGAGGAGCCCTCGGCCTTGAGGTAAGTATTTTGAAATTTCTTTTTCTTCATTCTAAGATTATTTTGATGGCTTGGAATTATGAACTGATGTTTAGTTAAGTGCAATATAATCATTATAGGGTTAAGAAAGAATTTGGAAACCATTTACATGTTTATGTGGAATGTTGGGGTCAAATGAGTACATGTATGTTATATGGTGTTATGTTGTGTTGGAATTGTGTATGGAGGCCTAGTTAGTATATTATGATCATTGTAGTGTGAATGGATAGATGGAAATAATAAAATGTGTATGTGAGTGGGCTGTCCAGTTTTTCTAATTATGATTAAATGATGATACTTGGTGTTATTATTGTTAAAATAGCATTTGAAATGATTGTTGATGTTGTTGGGTTGTTGTTGATTGATTTGAGCCGAGATAAATTCTCAGGGGTGGCTTATTTTAAGGGAAAATGCTTCCGAAATTTTTATAGAATTAAGGGTAAATTTGGAATTTAGCGCCAAGAAGTCTTTAGTTAATTATTTAACATTGTTATGAATTGTTTGTAGACTTTGGGCATCCCGAAGCATAAGTTGGATTTAGCTTACCTTTGGATTGAATTGGACGGCATTTGAGGTATGTAAAGTAACCTTTCTTTTGGCATGTCTTAGTTAAATATAGGTTATAATATAAACCTCGAAGTGAACTCCATTTTCGCAATCCGAGCATGTGTATGGTCCGTGATCGTTCTTTGGCATTCTTATATTAATTTGTCATAATATCGGCTCTTATATTAATTTGTCACCATAATGACTCTTATGTCCTGAAAATTTGTAAGATTCCAAGAATATATGAAAATTCGATCAATTTCGCAAGAACTTATGGCTTAATGACTTTGGAAACTATAAATATCCGTAACTTTAATAGAAAGTTCGGATTGCTTTGAAAACCATTAGAAATGCTTTGTAGGAGTTTGCATGATCTACGATAAGTATGCTCCTCTTAAGTTGGGCCAGTTTGGGTTTCCACCGGCCATGGATCCCGCGATACCTCTTTTATGTGATTTTGATAACTTTGGAAAGAATTTGTAGTAATTAGCATTCTGATTTCGAACATGATTATCTTACTCATCATTTGGATTTGTGGTAATGATTTTATGCATTATGATATACTTTGATCGAAACTAGGACAAGAAATTTGCTCTCTCTCTCATTTCTGACGTGAGCTTCTAAGCATTTTTTTCCGACGAGCTGCTAAGCATCTCGCTGATCGATTGCTATTCCGACGTGAGCCACTGCTCCGACGAGTTCTTTTCCTCCGACGAGCTGCTTCTCCAGTGAGTTCTCATCTCCAATGAGCTATTTCTTTGACGACCTAGCTCTCTCCGGTGATATTTGCTTCCCATCTCAGATCTGGACATCTCTTTCTGAGATTGTTGGCGACCTCTTTCTCCGGCGACGCCAGTCAAGATTCCAGTCAGAATCTTATCCTTCTTCTTTTCTTCTTGTTGGAAACACAGTAGATTTCTGGCATGGTTTTCTGGTGAATTCTGGTTTTTAGATTCTGGCTCCAGGTTCGATTTCGATGGCGTCTAAACTCTAGATAGCGATTTTAGGCAATGCCTTGCTCCGGTGACGACAGACAAAGATTCAGATTCATTTTTTGGCTAGAATTTTCAGATGATATCCTCCATTTTCCCCGTCTCTTTCTTGCTCAAACCCCTATTTTCGGTCAAATTTTCTATCTTCTCCTTTTCTAGCATTACTTACGGTCTGAATACTACTCTCTGTTGTTTCCTATTTTGTATAGTTCTTGTTTTGTGTAGTTGCTTGCTATTTCTGTTGCCTAGTACTTCAGTTTACACATATTATAGTCATGTTATATTGCTGAATACAGCGCGTGTTACTACTGTTGTTAAATCTTGTATTGTTGTTGTATGTACCTATATTGCTATTGTTGTTGTTTACTGTTTGATATTGTTATACATTGCTATAAACATTATTGTTTTACAGTGTATATTGTTATACATTGTTGTATATTGTTTACTGTTGGTGTTATTGGTGTTATATACTACTGTATATTGCTGTATATTATCGTATTATTGTTGTATACTGCTGTATATTGTTGTATATTGCTGTATATTGTTACGGTATATTGTGTGCATTTTGTATATTGTTGTATATTGCTATTGATTAGTAGTCTTTCCTGTTGCTCTGCTTGTTGTTTTACTTGGATGCTTGCTAGATTGTGGCGTTGTAGCTTAGAGAGGTAATACTTGATTGTAGGGATTATCAGTCTTGTAATTTTGTGGCGCTAGGAGATAATGGTGGACAAGGATTATGTTATCGGTCGGGGTCGGACGTCAGGGGTAGGGGTGGCAAAATGGTCACGGGCTTATGTAGGTTAAGGATAACATCGTGGAATATAGGGTCACTGATAGGGATGTCCATACAACTAGTAAAATGTTTTAAGAGGAGGCATATAGACGTTTATGGAAGCTGTGGTTTTGGGGAGAGGAATGATAGTGGGACATCTCTTTTGGATTTTGCCAAAGCTTTTGAGTTAGTAATCGCGAACTCGTGCTTCCCAAAGAGGGAAAACCACTTAATTACCTTTCGTAGTATGGTAGCTAAGACTTAGATAGATTACCTACTTCTCTGAAAGGGTGATAGAAGTATATGTAAGAATTGCAAGGTTATTCCGAGTGAAAATGTTTCCACTCAACATAGGCTCCTAGTGATGGATGTGGAGATCAAGAGAGAAAAGAAGAAGATG
>DF369801.1:891-13216 GCA_000787875.1 Solanum virginianum
GTTTAAGTTTATGAAAATTCTCAGCTTTAGTTATCTACTTTAGTTAATTACTTCCGCGCGATATGTTTATTATCCCTTGGAGTTGAGGCTGACTTGTTCTGGTGGGGTTGAGCAAGTGCCATCACGCCAATTTTTGTGTCGTGACAAAATCCTTTAAGAATTTTATTCTTAGGTTTGGTCCTATAATTGATGTACTTGATGTTATTGCTGTTAACGCACATCTTGAAAAAAAGTGCAGAGCAAAAGGATATTTGAATGCATGTTTAACATTTGAGGTTATATTCATGTTGCATTTCATGCGCACTATTTTAGCAATCACAAATGAGCTTAATGCAGCTTTTCAAAAAAAGGAACAAGATATTGCAAATGTCGTGATACTTGTTGGAGTATCAAAAGATCGATTGCAATCATTGAGGGATAATGGTTGAGATTCCCTTATCGATGAAGTGTCAAAATTTTGTACCAAATATGATATGTTGAAGCCCAACTTTGATGAGTATGTTATTTTTGGAAGATCACGTCATAGAGTTGCTGAATATACTTTCACATCACTATCAGGTTGAAGTATTTTATAAAATTATTGATTGGCAACTTCAAGAACTCAATAATCGTTTTGATGAGGTGACAACTGATTTGCTTCTTGGAATTTCTTGCTTGAATCCAATTGAATCTTTTTCAAACTTTTACATTGAAACGACATTGAAATTGACTGAGTTATATCCTTATGATTTTGATAAACATTCAATGATTGACCTTCGTTTTCAGCTTGAGAATTATATTGTTGATGTTCGAGATCATGATAAAAGATTTTCCAATTAAGGGGCTTGCTGATTTATCCGAGAAATTAGTTGAGACAAAGAAGCATAAAACTTATCTTCTTGTGTTTCGACTAGTGAAATTTGTTTTACTTTTGCCAATTGCTACTGCTACAGTTGAAAGAGCCTTCTTCTCTGCAATGAAATTGATTAAGTCTGACCTACGAAATGGAATGAATGATGAATTTTTGCGTGATTATTTGGTGCCTTATATAGAAAAGGAAGTATTTAGTAGTGTTTCTAATGAGGATATTATGTATACCTTTCAAAACATGAAATCTCGTCGAGGAGAATTGTAGTAATATATTTGAATTGAGTTTTATTTAATATGATTTGAACCATCTTTTTATAATTTCTTTTTTCATGTATTTTCCACGATTTTAGTCATTTGTTTGTATAAAATTTTATTTACTAATGTGAAGACGCGAGAAACTTAATTTAAAAATTTTATAATATTATCTAATATAAAGAGTAGACTAATTTTATCAAAATTTTATATTATTTAAACAAAAATATTTTTTTGCATAAAGTTCACTATTCTAAAGCAAAAGCTTCATTAATTTTTCTCTTGAACTATCCTTGTCCTTTAAATGATGACACCGCTTAAAAATATATCCTGCGTACGCCACTGGTTGTCAAGGGGTATGAAGGGAGGAGGTGGTGGAGTGGGATAAGAAAATATGTTATATTTCATTTTTTAAAAAATACTTATTTCCTTTTTTGGGTTATTGATACTTATCTTTAATTTTTAATTAATACTAATAGTTTATTTAATTTTTTTCAAGGTGATTGGTGGTGGAATGAAAGTTCAAGGCAAAGTGAAAGCTAAGAATGTGGCTTATATGAAGTGGTCAGTGTATAGATGAAGATGAAAAACGGAGGCTTTGGGATACCTATAAGACAGCAAAGACAGAAGCAAAACCGACAGTCACGAGTGCTAAGACAACAACGTTTGAATGTTTGTATGCTGAGCTAGGAGAAAAATGCAGGGATATGAGATTGTATAGGCTCGCGAAAGTGTGAAAGAGAAAAGCCCGTGACCTGGACCAAGTGAAGTGCATCGAAGATGAGGATGGAGAAGTGTTAGTGGATAAGAATTCCATCAAGAGAAGATGGCAAACTTACTTTCACAAACTCCTAAATGAAAAAGGGGATAGAGATATTGAGTTGGGTGATTTGGCACACTCTGATAGCCATCGAGATTTTGTCTACTGTAGGTGTTTCAAAGATGAGGAGGTTAGATGTGCTATCAGTAGGATGAGTAGAGAAAGAGTGACCGGACCTGATGCTAAGATACCAGATGATTGGAGGAGTACAATGGTTCCATTGTATAAGAACAAGGGTGATATTTAAAATTGCAATAGTTACAGGGGCATCAAGTTGCTAAGCCACACTATGAAAGTTTGGGAGAGAGTGGTGGATGTGGGGGTGAGAAGAAAAGTGTTTATTTCAGAAAATTAATTTGGATTTATGCCAGGAGGATCGACCACTGAAGCAATTCATCTTGTTTGTAGACTAGTGGAGAGATATAGGGAAAGAAGGAGGGACCTTCATATGGTATTTATTGATCTTGAGAAGGCCTATGATAGCGTTCTGAGGGATGTCCTATGGAGGTGTCTAGTGATGAAAGGTGTCCCAATGGTGTATGTTAGAGCAATAAAGGACATGCATGACGGAGCCAAAACTCGGGTAAGAACGGTGGGTGGAGACTCTGAGTATTTCCAGGTCGAGATAGGACTTCATCAAGGGTTAGCACTTAGCCCTTTTCTTTTTGCTTTAGTGATGGATGAGCTGACACGATCGATTCAAGAGGAGGTCCCTTGGTGTATGCTATTTGCGGATGATATGGTGCTAATTGATGAGACTCGGGAGAAAGTAAATGATATGTTGGAGGTTTGGAGACATACTTTGGAATCCAAAGGGTTCAAATTGAGCGGGACTAAGACTGAATACTTAGAGTGCAATTCAATGTTGCAAGGGATGAAACAGACATCGAAGTGAAGCTTGCCAGTCAATCTATTCCCAAGAGAGAAAGCTTTAAGTATCTTGGGTCCATCATCCAAGGTAGTGGTGATATTGATGATGATGTCACACATCGTATAGGGGCAGCATGGATGAAGTGGAGACTTGCCTCTAGAGTATTGTGTAATAAGAAGATACCACTTAAGCTTAAAGGTAAGTTCTACAGGATAGTGGTTAGGCCGTTGTTGCTATATGGGGTGAAGTGATGGCCAGTCAAAAACTCACATATCTAGAAGGCGCAAGTTGTGGAGATGAGGATGCTGAGATGGATGTGTGGACATACCAGGAGTGATAAGATCAGGAATGAGACCATTTGGAGAAGTTAGGGTGGCCTCTGTGGCAGATAAGATGAGAGAAGAGAGACTGCGATGGTTTGGGCATGTGCAGAGAAGAAGTGTCAACGCCTGTTAGGAGGTGCGAGAAGTTAGATTTAGGAGTTATGTGAAGAGGTAGAGGCAAACCGAAGAAATATTGGGGGAAGGTGATTAGACATGATATGGCACAACTCTATGTCACCGAAGACATGACCTTAGATAGAAAAGAGTAGGAGTCGCGCATTAGGGTGGAAGGTTAATAGGTTGGTAGGGATAGGAGGATGCCTAGCCCTATGGTATAGTAGGTTTAGTCGTGTATGCGTGTCTTTATATCTTATGTTGATTGTTGTATGTCCCATATTCCTTTCTCTTTTGTATTTATATATTATCATTTGTTTTCTGTTTTAGTTATTTCTCTTTCATATCTAGTATCTTCTGCTTGTGGGGCCTGACACTGTTGAGTTGAGGGTCATTCGGAAACAGCCTCTCTATCTCTATGAGGAGGTAGTGGTAAGGTCTGCGTATATTTTACCCTACCTAGACCCCTTTATGAGATTCCATTGGGTATGTTGTTGTTGTTGTGAAATATTTTATCCATGGGAAATGCCATATAGCAAGTTTTTTTAATAAAAGATAAAGTAAGGTGTGTTTTTTAAATTAATGAGTGATAGTTTAGGTATGAAACTCACACTCCTAATAGTTTAAATATGAAACTCAGAAAAGAGGATAGTTTAGGTGTGTTTTTAACACTTCACTCTTATTTTTTAGTATAGGATGTGGTGAGAATCGAAACAGGAGCTCTGATTGCTCTAATACCATGTTGAAGTGTATAACATCTCATCTCAAAGCTTTAACTCGGAGAGAGAGAGAGCACTTTTATTTATCTAATTATGTCTTTCAAGAGTTACGTTATCCAGATCTTCACCAGTGAATAATGACCCAACAACAAGCTTTGTGGACAATGTAAATCATAGCATTTTGATACCCTATTGAGAGAGAACTGCTGCAAATTCTAATATCAATGCACATATGGTGCATCTTTACTATCTCAAGAATAAGTGTAGAAACCTTTTTTATTAGAGTTTTATGTAGAGGACAAAATTAGCCCATGAAATCATAACCCTCCCAACTCGTCCAAGTTTGGGCTGATTATTGCCATTCCCACCCCCAATCAAATTTTTGGCTGATATCTAGCCCAAATTCATTCATGAGAAATTTTTTCAAAATATTAATATTTTATTTGATATATTATATAGTCATAATAAAGAAAAATATTACTTTTATAAGGTATTAAAAGATATAAAAGAATAATAAAGTAATCAAAATTAGTAAGAATTGAGCGAATTGGGTTTTGACCCACATTTTAACCCATTTCAATCTAAATAACTTTTGGGTGTGTCAATAATCCGTCCATTTATTAACTCAACTGATTTTGACCCACTCAAATTGAGCCCCACCTACCCATTTGCCACCTTCTGTTTTGTGTATATTGACATATATACTAACAATATCAGTATTGGAAAGTGAAAAAGTACGTAGGTATGAGCTTACCACAGAAGAACATCCCCTAAGCATTCTTAGCAATGTCGGGCGAGGCTTATCTTTAGGAATTGCAAGTGTTATATCATAGATTGCTGGAACAGTGGCACGCAAATGGCTTACTGATGCAACAAAACCCTGAGGAGAAAAAAATACTATCAGATAATTGTTGACGGAAAATTTTTCCTCAATCATATGCAGAACAATAGATCCAGGATGAGAAACCGGTATTGTCACCACAGTCAAATCATGTATGATTCAGAACTATGTCACCTTGGTTCGAGGAATCAAAACATTCCTTGGGATAGGTTTTCCTGCAGAAACAGCATATTCTTGAGCTGCTATAAGCTTTGCACGTGTGAAGCGAGTTCCTTCTACAAAAACAGCCAACCAAAAAGGTTGGTGGAAATCATTTAGCTCTCGGAATCCTGACTGCAGTAAAGACCGAAAAAAGAAATAAATGCAACAAACATGAATAGAAGATCACAGACCAAACAGATGAAGGTAGAGGATGCTACCTTCAAGATGTTTTCATCCTTGATCCAGCTTCTCTCAAGATTGATATAACCAGCAAACCACATTGACCATCCTAAAACCTGCAAGTCAATATTTCCTTTACCATTGAGCTAACGAAGATGGATTAATGTATTCCTCAGTCAAAAAGCAGTATTTTTTTCCAGATGCTGCAGCACAATGAGGAGTTGATAACATTGAGGTCATTTTACCAGATTTGTTAAGTGTATTGAGCATCATAATTCATAGGCAAATTTTCACCCAGTCTCTTCTGGTATATATCATACACTTCAAACTTAAGATTTGCAATATTTTATGCATTTAGCTGGTCTTATTATGGACAAGGACAACAACAACAATAAATATGCTGATTACTTGCCTCTTCTTCGGTTATTATCTGTAATTTCTTTAGTTAAAGTTACAGGAATGGATGAACCCATAACTCCTTTGGTTCAATAATTGACTCTTGAAAAAAATCTTTACAGAGTGGCAACGGGGCGGGATGGGGCAGGGCTGGTTTTGTCTTAACCCATAAAATTAAAATCTGCCCCACTTCATCCACAACTATTTAACCCGCATAAACCCCCCAACTCACACATCAGCATACACCAACCCGCAACGCCCTGTGCTTTTAAAAAATGATTTTATAACCATTCAATGATACTATTGGCTGAATGCCTTACGTTCTTTTAAGCATTTTCAGTGACCTGAGTAAAGTGTATTTTACTGCTGAAAAGAGATAGAATCAATTTTGCTGAGATTTTTATGAGAAATAAATTGTTTTCTTCATTACATGGTGCTGTTCTTTATAGCTGTGAAACTTCTTTTGAGTTTAGCAAGCATAAAAACACAAACAATGAAAATCTCAAATTATTTCAAAAACTAATTTTCTATATTACCCTTGCAAGATTCTTAATTATGTTTTGTAGAGTTTACTAAAAGCTCGTTGCAATTTGTCAAAAAAGAAAATCACAGCAAGAACATTGGGCATGAAACTGTCCTAAACTTGTCATTAGTCAAGCAATTCAATTACCAATCAATCCCCCCCGTAGATACTAACAGTAGGTTTATACTCGGTAAAAGTAAATCTGACACTGAACTCAAATTACACAACCACAAAATTTGCCTAACCCACACCCTCTCGGCACAAAGTTTGATTTTTTCGGTTTTTCCCTGCTCTGCCTGCCCCACAACCATATATATCCCAACCCGCCGTGCCTCACATATGCCTAAACCCACCCTGCACTCGCTCCACCCCATTGCCACCTCTAACATTATTAAGTGTCGAACAAAGATAAAATGTATATATAACCAATTCAGTATACCAAGTATAGATAAGCCCTACCAATATTTAGGCCAACTATAATGTACATCATATTTGAAATAGACTAACCAATTCTAGAATCCCTGAAAAGATGAACTGGCTTCGAGAAGCTCAACAGTGATAGATTCATAGAATCTGATGCATCTTTAATTGCATTTGAGTGTAAAATTAGACTAGTTGATGGAACCTCTACCTTAAGGATAGATAAGACAATCATAAATTAATTTAAGGAACACTTTAAATTAAAATCAGATGATCACCATATTATTTTTTGAAAATTTTTTATTTATTTATTTATTTATTTTGAGAAAGGAAGCCCACCATATTATTATAACCAAAACTGGAGTAATTGTTAGTTGGATTATGACCAAAAGACTGTAGGTGAAGTTGACACCCTATCATTACATTATTAGTTTGTGCTAATCGACCAATCACTCATTCAATCTCTTAAATGACGCCATGGGAAAGTACAACCATGACTATCATAGCCTTCATGGGATTGACAACTCTGTCCACTGCTCTACACTTGAAAGGGGCTTTTGCTATTGTCATGCAGCACGCATCACACAAGAAACTGATTCAGGATAGTAGAGGAATATAAGATGCTGGTTTAATACTTGGTTAAGCCATGCCTCTGTAAAAGAAAATTTTATTGAATTGTCTAGTTTTGGTACCATACTGCAGCCATTATCACAATCACAGCGAGCTATGGCTGTGAGGTTAGAGTTAGAAATGTTAGATTGTGAATGATTGTATACATTCATGTTGTAAATAAGTGTAATCAAAGAGATTTGTTGTAGTAATCATATAGATAGCATGCATAGCAAATTTGGTGGGATAGCATAGCAGATTTAGAGGGACTTTAGAGGAAGATTTACAGGGATTGAGTAGCTGATCTTTAGGGATATGAAAATGGATCTTTAGGGATGTGCATTGTGTATATTCTCTATATAATGAAAAAAAACTCACTTTGAGAGGCATTCAGCAAAATTCTTGTCATGGTATTAGAGTTTTCTCTTGGTTGTCTTGTCTCATAGAGTTCTTCTGGTTTCTTTCAAATTTTTTGAAATCTTGGTTTTTTTGTTAACTGATCGTCAACAATCAATCCTAACACCTAGGACTTTTGATCTTGGTTACTCATTTCTTTCAAATTTTTTGAAATCTTGATTTTTTTGTTAACTGATCGTCAACAATTAGTCCTAACACCTAGGACTTTTGTTCTTTGTTACTCTAGTTATTTTCTTGATTCTTTCTTGTTTTCATAGCATTCAAAAGCATGAATTCACATTACTTTGCATCCTTCAGTGTTTGTTTCACTGGAAAAAATTATTCTTCTTGGGAATTTCAATTTCAATTATTTGTCACTAGAAAAGAATTATGGGGCCATATAGATGGAAGTGATCTTGCTCCTACTGATTCTACAAAGTTAAGTGAATGGAAGATTAAAGATGCTCGGGTGATGACATGGATTTTAGGATCAGTTGACCCTCTTATTGTTCTTAATCTCAGGACATACAAGACAACTAAGGCCATGTGGGATTATTTACAAAAGGTTTACAACCATGATAATAGTGCAAGACCCTTTCAGTTAGAGTATGATATTGCTAGTTACACTCAAGGAGATCTTTCTGTTCAAGAGTATTTTTCTGGATTTCAGAACTTATGGGTTGAATTTACAGATATTGTCTATGCTAAAATACCTATGGAATCTCTCTCTGTGATTCACGCAGTTCATAAGCAAAGCAAGCGAGATCAAATTTTTGATGAAATTACACTCCAACTTTGAGAGTGTTCGCTCTAGCTTGATGAACCGTGAACCATCTCCTTCTTTGGATGTTTGTTTCAAGGAATTGCTTCGTGAAGAGCAGCGTCTAGTCACACAAAATGCTTTCAAGAAAGAAAATGATGTCACTGTTGCAGTTGTTGCTCAAGGTAAAGGAAAGAGAAGGGATATGACTGGAATTCAGTGTTATAGTTGCAACGAATATGGTCATATTGCTAGTAATTGTGGCAAGAAGTTCTGTAATTATTGTAAACAACAAGGACGCATTATCAAAGAGTGTCCCATGCGCCCTCAAAATCATAAGGTCAACGCCTTTCAAGCTGGGATAAATGGTTCCACAGTTGATAACTCATCTTCAAGACAAGTTCTTACTCCTGAAATGGTACAACAAATGACTGTGTCAGCGCTTTCAGCATTGGGACTACAAGGTAAAGAAGTTACATCTAGCTTTTGGTTTGTTGATTTAGGTGCTTCCAATCATATGACCAACTCAATGAGCATACTAAAAAATGTTCGTAAGTATCAAGGTCCATCACAAATACAGGTTGTCGGGATGATAATCGCGAAGGGGCCTAAAGTTGGAAGACTGTTTCCTATACACTTTTCCATTCCTCCTGTTCTATCTTTTGCTTGTATTTCTACCGCTGATAAGACTGAGATTTGGCATAAGCGTCTAGGACATCCAAATTCTATTGTCTTGTCTCATTTATCCAATTCTGGTTTGTTAGGCGATAAAAATCAATTTTCAACTGCTTCCATTGACTGTTCTACTTGTAAATTAGGCAAAAGTAAAACTTTTCCTTTTCCTAATTTTGGTAGTCGTGCTAGAAAGTGTTTTGATATCATTCATAGTGATGTTTGGGGTATTTCACCAATTATTTCTCATGCTCATTTCAAATACTTTGTGACATTTATAGATGATTATAGTCGGTTTACTTGGGTATATTTTCTTCGATCCAAATCTGAGGTATTTTCCATCTTCAAGACTTTTTTGGCTTACATTGAGACTCAATTTTCTACGCGTATCAAATTATTAAGATCTGATTCTGGTGGAGAATATATATCCTATGAATTCAAAAATTTCTTGCTTGAGAAAGGAATTGTCTCACAACACTCTTAGGTTGTGTTTGTTTTGTGCATCTGCCTCCTTCTCTGCGCAAAAACTTTCTGCATAGTCAACTAAATGTGCTTTTATGGGTTATAGTACTTCACATAAAGGTTTTGTTTGCTATGATCCATTTTCTAACAAATTTTGTATTTCTAGAAATGTTGTTTTCTTTGAGAATCAATATTTCTTTCCTACTCATGTTGAATCATCTTCTGTTTCTCCTCTTCTTCCTACTTTTGAGGATTTATCATCTTCTTTTAAGTGGTTCAAACCTGGATTTGTGTATTAACGATGTCGACCAACTTTACCCCATCCCAAAATTGATCCGCCACCTGAAATTGAACTACAACTAGAATCTGAGAATTCTTGGAGATCTGATCCTATTGAGCCTATTCGACAATCTACTCGAGTATCTCGTACTCCCAATTGGTATGGCTTTTCCTCTACTTTATCCAACATTTCTGCTCCAACTCACAAGCTTCCAAGCATGAATGTTGGTAGAAAGCAATGGAGGAAGAACTTTTGGCTCTTAAAGAAAATAACACATAGGACATTGTTTCATGTCCTTCAAATGTCCGCCCAATTAGATGTAAATGGGTCTATTCAATTAAACTTCATTTTGATGGAATTCTTGATAGGTATAAAGCTCGACTGGTTGTTCTTGGTAACAAACACGAGTATGGTGTAGACTATGAGGAGACTTTTGCACCCATAGCAAAAATGACTACGGTGCGAACTATTATTGTCATTGCTGCTTCACAAAATTGGTCTCTTTATCAAATGGATGTCAAAAATGCTTTTCTCCATGGTGATATTAAAGAAGATATTTATATGAAGCCTCCACCTGGTTTGTTCTCATCACCTACATCAGATGTATGCAAGCTGAAGTGGTCTTTGTATGGATTAAAACAAGCCCCTAGAACTTGGTTTGACAAGTTCCGATCTACTTTGCTACAATTTTCTTTTGAACAGAGCAAATAGGACTCATCTTTATTTCTTTAGAAAACATCTACAGTGTTATTCTTTTGGTGTATGTAGATGATATATAATTACAGGAACTGATTCTTCATTGATCACTAGCCTCCAGCAGCAGCTTAAAGATTCTTTTCATATGAAAGAAGATCTTGGTACTCTTACATATTTCTTAGGTTTGGAATTTTATAATGATGCATCAGGTGTGTTTCTAAACCAACACAAATATACTCAAGATTTGATTTCTTTGGCTGGCCTTCAGGATTCCTCCTCTGTAGATACTCCATTAGAATTGAATGTGAAGTATCATCGTGAGGAAGACAATCTTCTTCCTGATCCAACTATATTTCGACAATTAGTTGGGAGTCTAAATTATCTTACTATTACCCAGCCAGATATTTCTTTTGCAGTTCAACAAGTTAGTCAATTTATGCAAGCTCCCCGACATCTCCACTTGGTGGTTGTTCATCGCATCATTCAGTATCTTCTAGGAACATCTACTCGTGGATTGTTCTTTCCTAGTGGTTCTCCTATTCGTCTTACTGCTATTAGAACCCGTATTTATGTGCATGGGAACCGTTACGGAAACTTGGGACCAAATTGGTATTATTAGAAGTTTGGGAACCGAAGTGTATTTTCTTGAAACTTTGTGTCTTAAAGACTTAAGTGGTGCCCACTTGGTACACTTGGCAAGTCTTGTACACAAAATATATATGTGCAAGAATATCTTTCATTCCATGTTTTTCTTCATATTTAGCAACATGTGCAAGAACAAGTGTAGGAAATAAATTGGTACCCCACTTATTTTGTGTTGCTTTCCAATTGGCCCAAATGTGTGGGTGGACCATGGGGTGGAATAAGAATTGCCTATTTAATATATACATGTTAGTCCTTATCTTGGTTTTCATCTTAACACTTAGGAAAAGTTAATCACAAAACAGGAACCTTGGAGAACAAGAGCAAAACTCTCGGGTAGATGCCAAGGAGATCAAAAAAATTTCCTTTTCTTCTTTCCAAAGCTAATTTAATGGTATAAACCTACCATTTTGAGTCTTCTAAGAAACTTGGGGTAGTGATTGAAGCAAGAAGACAACCTTGAAGCTTGAGCAGTGCACTCTCGGCCTGCTACAGTAGGTATGGAAAAAAATTTCTAGCCATTCAAAAATTAGTTTGATGTTACAAACCTCATATATTGAGTCCCCTAAGTAGCGTGGAGGGGTTGGTTGGCCAAGAAAAGGCATTATTTTACGACTTTGGTGATTTGGGGTCCATTTAAGGGGTTTATAAGGTATGTGATTTTAATCTTGTTTTAGGTAAATTTAAAGCTTGTATGTGTGTTGGGGTGTATTAAATTGAAAGAAAACCATAAAAGATTGCTTGTTAAAGTGAATTGTGAGCTTTGGCGTTGAGTTCGAAATTGGGGTATGTATGTGTATGGATTAAAAGAAAACCATAAAAGATTGCTTGTAAAAGTGAATTGTAAGCTTTGGCATTGGGTTCGAAATTGGGGAATGTATGTGTATGGAGTTTGTATCTTCATCGAAGAATTTAGTGAGTATGATCCCTGATATGGTTATATGGAATTATTACTGAAACATTGACTATATGTGTCTCTAACTCTTGCTTGGACAGCTTTCTGGAATAATATGTCACCACAGCTAGTATGTTTGAGATGATTCTTCTTATGGCCTTCAAGTTGGTGAATTTGCTTCTGATATAAATTTAGTGTTACCTTACCAATTTCTTGATGCAGCATTCTTTTTCTTCCTCTGTTCAGAAAACCAATTTGGCTTTTGCCAGTTTCATTTGTTGCTTCTAGTAATGATATTCTGGCTATTTGTCAAGTAAACAAGATTTACATAGGAACCATTCTTTCTGATATTCTGCATTTTTATTTTTAGCTCATTTGTCAAGTAAACTGTTTAGGTTGTGCCC
>DF369798.1:0-11202 GCA_000787875.1 Solanum virginianum
GGCCTAGGATAAGTCATCATGGCGGTAACTCTACCTAGTAGACTGGAGATCGCAAGAACTAGGTTCAAAGAGATCAAACAGAGTTATGAATGACGGTTCAACATTGTCAAATAACTCAACCCATTCTCGTGATGAAGACAATGTTCAGAAACAAGGATACAACTTTAAGACTTTTTAATGAGTTAATAAAGCATTAAAGTTTTTTAATGATTATCTAAGTCTGGCAGGAAAATAACTAGATAGTGTGTCTATTGGACTACACGTTTAGAAATCACCTATGTGAGTGTAAAGTATAAGCCGCTTCAAGCGGAATGATGATAAAGGCCCGTTCTCTATGCATTCACAAAATCAGGCGGTGTTCATGGCTGAAACGAACACCACCGTGAGAACCATAGATGGTTGAGGATTAGTTGTGTGACTTATATTGTCTAGATATACAACAAAGTTCGATGGTTCAAAGATATCGCATCTATCGATTGATTGAGTATATCCGATATAAGATCACTACGAAAAGTTCAAAGGGAAACCTACTTATCCAGATGCAATTAATCTTCGCTTGTATATAACACACTTGTACATGTATAAGCTCACTACGAAAAGTTCAAAGGGAAACCTACTTATCCAGATGCAATTAATCTTCGCTTGTATATCACACACTTGTACATGCATTCTGTTATCTAATAGCCATTCCCCATTCATGTGGGGGATTGTTGGGTTTTGATATTAGTGAATGAGAAATGATGGAATGGAAAGTGAAGGGAATGTAAAAAGTCCCTTTTGCTTTGGTTAAAGCATTTGTCCCACATAGGAAAGAAAGAGGGAAAGAGAGGTGTATATATTAAATTACACCTACTCTAGGTGCTAAAAGGGTTGAGGGGGAAAGGACCCCTCGTCCGTCGTCGTCGCTCGCTCGGCTCGGCTTCGGCTTCGGCTTCGGCTTGATTTTTTTTTAAACCAAAATTCTTTTAATTTTAATTAATTAATTATTTTTAGATCCTGACCCGACCCGGATCCGCGTGTCTGACCCGCGTTTCTTTATTTCCCGGATTAATTTAAAAAAAACATTTCCCTCCGTTTTTTTTCTTCTATCCTGGGAGGAAAGATTCCAACACCTCGGGTACATTGAGGGGAATAATTTCCTTAAGGACACACTGTGCATTTAGTGGGCTTGATTTCTGTTCTTACATAATTTTCAGACACTGTTCTTATTTTTTTTTTTTTTGGTAATACAGATTGTTAACAGTTGTTATTGTTGTTTCTGCTATTACTATAGTTGAACATTTTATATATATATATTGCTCTTGATTTAAGTGGTCAAAAATGTTAAAAGGCCAATATTTGTATACTTTAGAGGAGGTGACTTCTTGTGCAAATGTCAACGTCTCAACACATCAATACAGAAATATAAGTACAGTTTTAATTTTCACCTGATTGGTCAGACATTTTTTCTGATGAGCTTATTTATAATTATGGGCGTGAATCATTCGACCACCTAATCAAATATTAATTTGTAATAAAGGAAAAAGATTATGTATAATTTCTGCCCCTAACCCTTAGTCCCGCCGTTGCCCTCATTTGGTTCTGTATAATTTCATTTTGGGTTCTCTTGTTGTGGTTCCAGGCAATTTTTTTTTTTGGCTTGTGTATATGTTGGATGGTTTAGACACTAGTGGGCATGAAGCTGCCTTATTTTGCTTGTTTGATGATATGTTATCTCTCTCTTTCTTGTGCTTATGAATGGTTATGGATGATTAATATCATCAGTTTTACTGTGTTGTGCCATGTGAGACTCTTTATTTGTGTGCCTGTACCATTGCTTAATTGTTGTTCTTATTCGTATTTAGTTTATTCTTTTTGTGATGTCAAAAGGGGGAAGTAGCATGTTATAACTGTAGGTATGCAGGCATATCACAAGTTCAGGAGCACAGATTTGCCATCATCAAAAAGGAAAATTTGTTAGGATTTCCCGAACTATTTTGTTGATGACAAACAAAATCAGGTTAAGAATGCAGTACTAGGAAAGTGGACTTAACAAAGAGGTGGAATTCAATTAGGAGAAGAAGTGTTAAATAAGGGGCAGAAGCAAAATAGGACTCCTACAAGAAAAAGTTGTACATGCCATATTTACTAAAGAGTCTTGAAAAAGACTTTTAGGGTCAAGTATAAAAAGAAATCAACAATCCTAGAAGGGTCATGCTTTTGCAATCCTGAAAGTGGCTATTCATCAAGCAGAAACAATCGGCACTCAAGCATTCAAGGAAGATCTAGAGTTAGATTTCTTGTTTGTTCAACTGTTCGCAATCTTGTTAGAATTATTGTTGAGTGACAATTGCTGTAAGAGATTATTTTTTGAGAGAGTTCTTATTGGAGAGTAGGTTTGACTCTCTTTTATTGGGAAGATAGTGTATTGAGTGTTGTGAGGTTGTAATCTTAACATTACTGAAATTGTTGAAATCCTATATAGTGGTTGAGTTGTAATCGTCTTTTCAACTATTATACCTCATTATATTATGTAACTGATGTAATTTCTATATTATTCATTTGAATAATTCACTATTCCATATTAGAATAATTCATACCTATAAATAGCGATGATCTTATTCTATCTTGAGAATAAGAATATATATGGTAAAAAAAATGAAAAGTATTATTTTATGTTTATATTAAGATTAGTATAGTAAAAGAGAAAATTGAGATAAAAAAAATAATATTTAAAATTTTAAACTAATTCACTCTAAAAAAAAGAATAGTTTTATATGTTGAAGATATGATGTTTAAAAATATGTGCAATTGCTTGAATTTACTTATGCTTTTAATTTTCATATAGATTTTTTTTTCTTATCTATTATATATCTAATTTATTTTTCCCATGAATATTTATCTCGACTAAATTTTAAAAAAATTAGCACGACGTCCAACAAAATGAAGGAAATCATCACTGTAGAGTACCTTGATCCAATCATTTCATCACCAAATTAAGAATTTTTACACATCAATGCACTTTATGCAATACTCTTTTTGGCCTATATTATATAGTTTTTCATTTTATATGGTTATTAAGAAATGATTAATATGTTATTAAATTTTATAATTTTATTTTTTATTTATATAAATATATATTAAATTAAAAAAGATTATTAATATATTAATAGGAAAATGTATAAGTATTTCTCAGATTATAATCAAAATTTTAGAGACACAATTAAATTTTAATTTGGTCTTATTATTTTTCTAAATTTATTTTTTTATAATTAAATACTCTTTATTTATCTACTTAATACGTCTAACTAGCTAAATTATATTGCGTCTAGTACACATGTGGATCCCATATGCCACGTAGGTAAATAAGGGGCATTAAATTACGAAAAAAAATTCAGGGGAATAATAGTACCAAGTAAAAGTTTAAGTGTTTCTCTGAGATTTTGGTTATTAATATTAACAAATTAATATTTTGAATGATCTCTATAATAAAATAGAAAAAAATCATCTAAATGAATATAATTGACGTGAAAATATATCAAAGATTTGGCCTCCTTGTATGAACACACTTTGCACAAATATTGCACAACACTACGCAATTGAAAAAATTAGTATTATTTTTTTATTTCGATATATCAAAGATTTGGCCCCCTTGCATGAACACACTTTGCACAAATATTGCACAATACTGCACGGTTGAAAAAATGAGTATTATTTTTTATTTCGTTATATACGTATGCAATATAAGCATTTTAATCAAGTTTTGAAAGAAAAAGAACTAGAAGATCGAAATTTCTTACTTGAAGTCAGGTAGCGGGTCGTGACATATTGCTCTCAAATTTCTTTCGCTAAATTTTTTGATCTAAAAATACATTCTGACATTTTTTTTAGCTCGAACATATTTCTAAAACTAATATATCAGATTATATAATAAAATTTGGAGACAGAAAATAATTATTATTTTTAAGTTTGTGTGTTATTTTTTTTTATAAGCAAACTTTAGATAAATATTTTGAGTTATTAAAAATTGTAATTTAAAATGCACAACTAACCCCACCCTATATATCACATAAACAAATAAATAGTATTTAATTATAGAAAACATAAGTTTAAGGGAGTAATAGAACCAAGTTAAAATTTAATTATTTTTCTTATACTAATTAATGATTGAAATAAAATAAAAAAATAATAATTAACTTTATCTTAATTTATAGAAAAGATATAGTATAATAAGAGACGGAAATAGGACTAACAAGATAAAAATTACATTCAAGTTGAAATATTAAAGGATTACTGAACAAATCAACTGCAACTGAATTGAACAAAGAATGAACCTTGAAAAAATATGTACAGCGTTCCTGCCACAATAAATTCAGTCGCTTTACCATTTTAAATATCTTTTTGAGCTTAATTAATCACTTTACAACTTTCATTACGATGCTTGTCCTCCTTTCTCCACCCAAAGTCACGTTCTTCACCAACAACAGCTTCGACTTTTTGAACAATTTCACCACCTCTTCCACCTCTTCGCCACCACACTCTTCCACAGCCACAACACACGCGCCGCCATCTCTCACCGTTCTCTCCATTTCCCCCACATATCGGGCCGGAAACAAGGCCCGTTCTAAATACGGGCTGAACCCAAGATCAAATGCCTTACCAAAAAACGGCAGATTGTGTGGATCTGCACGGCGCACGAGAGGAGGCGATTCAACTAGCTCGACACCGGAGACATGGTTAACCCCCATGTTATTAAGGGCCATAACTGAATGACCCGCCCCGGCTGACACAACTAAGATCCGAGAATTGTTGGTGAAGAAATTCTGGGCCTGGAGGGATTGGAATTGAATTGTAAAAGAATGGACTGTTTGGATCCATGATTTGGTGGACCATATACGGCGATTGTGTTTGTTTATAGTGGTGAAAGTTCGATGGGTGAAATCGCAGGTGGATTTGGGGAATTTTTTGTGGGGTTTTGGATCGGGATTGATGCAGGTCTGTGGGGTTTTGAGGTAAAGGAGGAGAAGGGTTAGAGTTGCAATTGTAATGGATGTGAAAGAGAGTTTGTTGAGGAAGCTCTCCATGTGTGTCGTCTCCATGATTCAAGGAAGAGAGCTTAAAACGGTGCCGCTTTTCCTTCTATCAAATAGTCCCACTTGCGTCAAAGGCACGAAATGGCCTTATACCCGTCATGATCCCACAGTTCTGGCGAAAGTGAAATATATGCGGATCTTATCACTAATTTATAGAGATGAAAAAATTATTTTAAAAGAATTTTCGTGTCAAGAATCAAGTTTCATAAGCAGAAAATATTATTATGCCACTTAAAAAAGAAACTTTTCAATCTTGTTATCTTAAATTAAAATTATATCAAATATATTTAAATGCAACCTTAAATATGCTACATGACATTTTCTTTGTAAAATTTAAAATGATTGGTATTTTTTATTCCCGCCATCGATACTATTTGACTAGGCAGTTGACACAATATTTAAAAAAAATGGGAAAGGATTGAAACTTGTAGTGTAAAATCATCTAAAGATATTTATATGATTGAAAATCATTAAAGAGAAGATTTTAAAGTTAAATTGTTTTTAAGTTATAGTAATGCAATATTTTTTGGGATAAATTAAAAAGAAAAGAATGTTACATAAAATGAGATAGATGAAGTATGAAAAATATAAACTTATGAGTCAAGTTTAATATTTTGAAAAAATAAAGTCACAGTTGAAATTTTCTAATTTGACTTTTTGGAGAGTTTGAGATTTAAAATCATGAGTCCAAAAATTGCATATCCAAATGCTAAATTTGAAATCATGATACATATACACAAAACTTAGGGGTGGGCATGGTACGATATGGTATGATATTTAAAAATTTGGTATGGTAATTTTGATTTTCAGTATCTACAAATATGATATCATTACCATGCCAAATTAGCTCAGTATGGTTCGGTATTTCTAATTTCGATTTTGTTATTTTGAAAATATTTTATGGTATGGTTATTCGGGAACCATAATTAATTTAACTTCGAATTAATATATTCATATAATAAAGAAGTAAAACTTCAATAATATTAAAAATGATTCAAGCTAATCAATTAAGTGATCAAACACTATAAGCATTTTCAAGTTGAGGATAATGAATAATACAAAAGCTAATCATTGCTTTTGTAACACCCAGTGAAAATTTTAAAATACCCCTAGAGTGAAATAGTGTGCATAACATTTCTTCCCAATCTCAATGGGAAATCTGAGACTGGATTTGTTATCAACACAAAATATTAAGCGAAAAAATGGTCTCGATCAAATTTTAGAGCGACCGAGTCAAAAGATAATTTTTCGCAATTAAGAAAACAGTGTTGATGCGCGCCCCAAGCACGATGCGCCAGGGACGCATACTTACACTTATTTTATTCCTTTTATTTATTGATATTATTATTTTGCAAAAGATAATTTTTCGCAATTAAGAAAACAGTGTTGATGCGCGCCCCAAGCACGATGCGCCAGGGACGCATACTTACACTTATTTTATTTAAAATTTTTCGACGTAAATTGGAAAGAACGTGATTTGAGAAAATTCACAAAAATACACATGTCCGCGCCCTAAGCTCGACGCGGATGTGATATCACAGAGTGAAATTTTATTTCTTTGTACGGGAAGGACCTTTTGGTCATTCCCCAACTCCTCCCAAGGTAAAGAAACGAGTATAAGGGATCTTCTACATCAAGCCAAGTTCAAAAAATCTCTACCAACTAAGTTTTCGTATGAGTAGATAGAAGGGTCAACTTCAAATGACCATATCTCCTAAAGTATAATGAATTAGGTGACCCATAATATATCAAATCGAAGATAAATTAATTAAATTAACTTTCCAACGCATTCAATTTTGTCTTAATCAGAGTTTGGAATAGAAAGTTATGACCATTTTAGTAATATATCAAATCGAAGATATTTGAATTAGCTTTCTAGCACATCTAATTTCGCCTTAATCAGAGTTTGGAATAGAAAGTTATGACCATTTTAGTGAAGGAGTGCAGAGTTGTCTAAAGGTCCGCGCCAGGAGCGCATCGCAGACCTGACACGGACCCTTACTGGATAAGCTAATGATGTTTTTTTTAGAGCTATCTGAAGGTCCGCGCCTAGAGCGCATCACGGACCTGACTCGGACCCTTACTAGATAAGCTATGACTTTTTTTTATTTTTATTTTAAGGTTACTTTTATCCTAAAACCTTTGGGGATCTATTTAAGGTCCTAAAACACATAAAACGTCAGTTTTCATAATTAAAAACCCTCTCCTTCACTCCTAAACATAAACGCTCAAGAATCATCAAAAAAGTCTTCAAGTTAGGAATAGCCTTCAAGATTCATCCTCAAGGTAAGTTATTCTTCATGAATTTTAATCTAACCAACCCAAATTTCTTCATCTATTCATGAATCTCTAATGGAATCTTAAATCATTACTTAGGATTTCAAGAAGACGAATTCAAGAATCCCAAGAAAGGATTTCTTAATTCTTCTTTTTCAAGAATGTAGGGTTCTTCATCAAGAACTCTATAAATCCTAAGTCAAGAGTTCAAGAATTAAGGAGAAGCCCTTCAAACAATGTCTTTAATCAAAGAGAAGCCCTTCAAACAATGTCTTTCCAAGTTCTTTCACTTTAAAAGAACTACTGAGATCGAGAATTTTCTCCAAGAAAGCTAGTATTCATTAAATTTCGATTGTAATATCAACTTTCTAGGTATGTAAGGCTAAACTAAAAGCATGAGATTGTTCTCCCATGTGCCCCATAGATGGTCTTAGAGTAGTTGAGAGTCCATGAGTCCCCATAGATGATTCTTGAAATATTATCTTGATTAAATTCTTGAAACTATACTACATACATGTATTTTCATACGGTGATGATCATTATACACTTGGTTCCTTTAATTGAATATTTTTTGTGAGATATTGTATAAACCCTATATGTTAACTTTTGAAAGTATGCAAGAATGAACTTAGGAGATGAGTCTAGAGCCTTAATGATGTAAATATGCTTGTTGTTGTGGTTCTGGTCTTGAATTAAATGTGTTGATGATGATGTTGATGAGATTGATATCCTTAGAGTCTCAAAGAGGTTGAACTTATCTTAAAAGAATGTTCCTAATCCATTGAATTGATAGTTGATGAGATGAGTTGATGTACTTTGTTCCAAAGAGACTAAATGATGAGAAATCTTAAATGTTTGATAGCTTATGAGCATGTTGAGTCCTGTGAGGAGTATTGAACATCGTAATGAGTAAGAGTGAGTCTCACACACTCATTAACTACGTGACCAGTGTAGAAGAGGATTAGACCGTGAAAACGAATGTTTCCTTAGTCCCAAAAGAGGACTTGATAGAATTATGGATCCACCGATAGATATGTTCTCTACCCCGATAAAGTATTGGACGAATGTGACAACGACATTGCTTTGTTGAATCATCACCGGCTCATAGGCGATAATTGTCGGTTAGAGAAACTCCCAGATAGGTTTCGTCTTGATAGTACTCTGATGTTGATGTGATAGTATGAGTCTTGATTGATGTTGATGAGTCATTGTCTACTCTTTATTCTTGCTTTAGATAGACATTTGACATTTTGACTGGTTATTATTTCTGAGGTGATATTGTACCATATTGTTCTACCTGTTTCTATTTTCATTCAGCTATTTTATATACCGTAAATTCCATGTACTGACACCACTCGGCACTGCATCCTTTCATGATGCAGATATATGGATTAGAGACCACCAACAAGCGCATCGTTGAGGGTCTAAGACGTTCAGCTAATTGGTGAGTCTCCCTTACTTCGGAGGAATCATTACATTTATTTTCATCTTACTTTTAGAGTTAGATTTGATTAGCTTTACTTTATTTTAAGGTAGCCATGAGTCTGTCATTGGCACCACTTGATAGTGATAGAGGCTTCATAGACTAGAGTCAAATGTTGATGTTAAGACTTGTTGAGCTAGTTCCTTCTACTAGCCCTTTTATTTATTGATATTATTATTTTGAGACTAGATGAGATGTGCCCTTTACTTTCCTTAGTCTTCCGCTGATTGTCTTGAATTTATTGACTGAATGCATGTGACGAGGCCAAGTGGTTCGCTTGAAGACTAACAATAGTCTCTGAGTGTCGGTTACGTCTAGGGTACCCTCTCGGGGGTGACAACTTTCAAATTTTATTTTTCTCAAAATTTTCTTCAACATGGTCTCAAAAGTCTATTTGTAAATATTTATATTTAAAATAGTTTAAAATTTAACGTATATAGTATGGTATATGGTATTTCGATATTTATTTTTTAAATATCAAATACCATTTTAAATACCACAAAAAATTCTAAGTCATACCAAATACCATAATGACCATACTATAGTATAAAAAAATTCGATTTCAATATGGTATTCGATTTGTACTATACCATGCCCACCCTACAAACATTACATAAAAAATTGATCATTACTTTATATATATGTTTTACATTTAAATTTTAGATAAAAATAATTAATTTCTTTCTTTTATTTTATGTAAATATTTTAAATTATTAATTATTATAATTTATAGTTATTTTAATATATTTCTCTTCTCCTAATGCTAGGATGTCACGATCTAATCCAGCGGGCCGTGCGAGCACCTATACTTAGTGGTGGAAGCTGAATTTCCATCAAGGGGTTTGAAAAAAATTAAACACACTATTAATACCAGTGGGCAAACGAATTATATCATATATGAATGGGTTGGATAAAAAATATTTAATTTATATAGGGTGAAAAATAGATGAAAAATATTATGTTGTGTTTATATTGAGGTTAGTCCAGTGAAACAGAGAGTTCAGACAAAGAATAATATTTAAAAGTTTTAAACTAAATATATATATATAAATAAAAACTGAAATAGATTAAGCATAACATGCAGACATGGGGAGAAAAACTCTTAAGGGATAAGTTTGAAGGACATATTTAAAAAGATATTAAGTAACACAAGTCATATTCGAATGTACCTTATTTGCAAGAAGAAAAATGTTTTTTTTTATAAATTCTTTTGTTAGCTTTGAACTCTTTCATATCCAGAAGTGCAAACAAAGAGTAAGTAATAGCTTTTAGATTAAAAAAACTTAACGATAAAGACCTAAATCAAGATAAAAAGACTTTCTTCCTCTGCAAAGAAGGAATTTTTAATATCAAATGGCCTCAAAATAATATAAAACACCATGAACAACAAAAATTATCGCATCCTCTTGCATGTATTACAAAATACAATGATAATTAAACCACTTTGAAGGAGAATTAAAGTACAATCATGCTAAGAAGCCTATCAAAATATAATTTTACAATTAAAAACTGCAACTACATACATTATTACGGTTGTACTCTACAAGTTCTCATATCTTGAAATGCCTTAATAATAGCATCATTAGAAATGCTATCAAATACATCATTTTCTAAGTAAGACACCAAACAATCATTAAAAAAATCGTCACCTATTTGACTCCACAAGTCATTCTTGATAAACTTTATTGCCAAAAAAGCTCTTTCAACGGATG
Source organism: Solanum virginianum (assembly GCA_000787875.1). Classification (NCBI taxonomy): domain Eukaryota; kingdom Viridiplantae; phylum Streptophyta; class Magnoliopsida; order Solanales; family Solanaceae; genus Solanum; species Solanum virginianum. The sequence continues at coordinate 10,545 of DF369798.1, forward strand.
CAATGGCAATTGGTAGAAGTAGAGCAAGTTTAATTAAGCGAAACACTAGAGGATAATTTAAATGCTTCTTTGTCTGGATTAGTCTTTTACAAAGATTATTAAGCTCATCTTGATGGCAGAATGTTTTATCAACATCACGAACATCAACAATATAACTTGCAAGTTGATTCTTAAGAGTATTCATGTTAAATTCATCAAAGTCATCCAAATACAATTCTGCCATCTTCATAACTTTTATGATGTCAATATTTTAAAATGAGTCAATTGGATCTAAATAAGTAATTTCATGGAACAAATTACTAGTCAGTTTATTAAAATGATCATTAAGTTCTTGAAGTTGACAATCAATAATATTGCAAAAGATTTCAACACGATAATGATGTAAGATTGTAAATAACTCTCGTGGTCCAAAATAAAAAAAAAGAATCCTTCGGAGCGTTAAATAGCTTGTATCCATAGAACATCTGGCGTGACATAGATAATGAATAAATAGGAGTTAATATAATTCCAATTGCCATTACAAAAGTAATTAATAGTTTTGGAATTAAAAGATATTTTTGGCCGGTAATTATTTCAAAAAATACTAGCAATTCGACAACAAAATCACTCATACCTGCTAATGCAAGGGAAGTCGTCGAAAAGCTACTAAACATCGTTA
>DF369797.1:581-14091 GCA_000787875.1 Solanum virginianum
TAGAGGTCTGTGGATACGTGTGAGGTGGGTCCTATCTGTCAGTTTCCAGTATCATGTATGTATATATGCTTGATATGTTACACCTAGCCACCTGTTGCGCTTTCTGATTCTCTGCTATGTTATTAGGCGGCAGGACCACAACGGTGACCTTATCGGCCCGCTTATTCATGCATTCATGTTTATACTCTGTTTGTTGGTTCGCTCCTGTTTTGACTCTACCAGATGGCTTATATGGGTTTGTGGTATATTATGAAGCTTCTCAAATTGGGTTGGGCTGTGTGCTTATGCTATATGGTAAGGTGATAGCTTATGCATCAAGGCAATTGAAGGTACATGAGCATAATTAGACAACCTATGCTCTTGAGTTAGCGGCAGTGATGTTTGCTTTAAAGATTTGAAGACATTATTTGTATAGAGTTCATGTTGATGTTTTCACCTATCATAAGATCTTACAATATGTGTTCACCTAAAGGGATCTTAACTTGAGGCAAAAGAGGTGGTTGGAACTCCTTAAGGACTATGAATGAATGTTCAATATCATCCCAACAAAGCAAATGTTGTGGCTGACGTTCTTAGTAGACTATCTATGGGAAGTGTGGCTCATGTTGATGAAGAGAAGTAGGAGTTGGTAAAAGATGTTCACAGTTTGGCTAGTTTGGGTATTAGATTGGCTTACTCTAATGATGGTAGTATTCACGTTCAGAATGGGGCTGAATCGTTTGTGGTTGTTGATGTCAAGGCTAAGAAAGATTTAGACCCGTCATTGGTTGAGTTAAAGAAGTTAGTTGCCTAAAAGAAGATAGAGGTTTTCTCCCAAGGGGGAGATGGTATGCTTTGGTATTAAGATCGATTGTGTGTTTTGAATGTTGATGATCTTAGGAGGGTCATCATAAGTGAAGCCCACAGTGCTCATTATTCTATTAATCGAGAATCTACATAAATGTTTTAGAATTTGAGAGAAGTGTATTGTTGGCATGGTATGAAGAAAGATATAGCTAAGTTTGTATCTGAATGTCCTAATTGTCAATAAGTGAAGGTAGAGTATCAAAGGTACGATGGTTTGGCTCAAGATATTGAGATTTCTCCTTGGAAGTGGGAAGATGTGAATATGGATTTTATGGTTGGGTTGCCTCGGACCTAAAATCATTTTGATTTGATTTGGGTTATTGTTGATCGGGTGACTAATTCAGCTCATTTCCTACAGATTAAGACTACCTTCAATACCAAAGATTATGCAAGGTTATATTATCCAAGAGTTAGTAAGATTGCATGGTGTGCCTAGGTTTATCATATCGGATTGTGGAACCCATTTACTTCTTAGTTTTTGAGATCATTTCAAAGAGGACTTGGTATTAAGGGGAAGTTAAGTACCACTTCTCATTCTCAAACCAATGGGCAAGCCGAAAGGATAATTCAAACTTTGGAGGACATATTGAGGGCTTGTATTTTGGAATTCAAGGGTAATTGGGATGATCATCTACCACTTATCGAGTTTGGTTATAACAATAGCTTTCACGCTAGCAATGGTATGGCACCATTTGAAGCTTTGTATAGTAGGCAATGTATATCTCCAGTGAGGTGGTTTGAGTGGGGAAGAGATGCCTTTGATTGGCTCAAATTTGGTGTTGGAGGCCATGAAGATGGTGAAGTTGATTAAGGGAAAGTTGAAAATGGCTCAAAGTCACCAAAAGTCTTATTCAAATGTTAGGAAGAGGGATCTTGAGTTTAATGTCGGTGATTGGGTATATGTAAAGATCTCACCCATAGAGGGTGTAATATATTTTAGTAAGAAGGGAAAGTTAAGTCCCTGGTATGTAGGTCCTTATGATATTGTTGAGTGGATTGGGAATGTGGCTTATAGGTTGGATTTGCCTCTAGATTTGAGTTCTATTCACTAGGTTTTCCATATGTCTATAATGAGGAAATCGATTGGTGATCCTAGTACCATTGTGCCTTTAGAAGGGGCTGAGGTTGAGGAGAGTTTGTGTTATGAGGAAGTCCCGATTGAGATCTTGGATAGGCAAGTGAAGCAGCTTCGTAACAAGGATGTGGCTTTAGTTAAGGTGCTTTGGAGAAATCAACATGTGGAGAGTGTTACATGGGATGCGAAATTAGACATGATGAAACGATATCCCATCTTTTCCAATCTACTCAAGCCTAAGGTATTAGGTTCTTCCCATTCCAAGTGGATCAAATTCTTTCTCTCTTGTATTTCATGACATGACATGCATACATGTGCACAAAAATTATTTGAATGATTTAAAAATGTTTTGATATGAGTTTTAATGACTTTATGATTTTCAAGTGATAAAATATACATGTTATCTTGTGTTTGGATGTTTCATGCTCAAGTCAAGCCTTGTTCTAGCACACTCGAGGATGAATGTCCACAAGAAGGAGATGATGTAAGGACCCGAACTTGGTATGCCTTTAACGGTGCTTGGAATTTGGTTCCCAAAGATTTCTTACCAAGGTGACACCTTATGAGCACCTCCATGGGCCGTGTGACTCACCACGGGCTGTGTGGAGGGGCCTTGAGGTGACCCTTGGCCTTGTGTATCAAGTGTTAGCTTTAACTTTGGAGTTTAAGTCCAAGGCACACACTAAAAACACCATACGGTATGTGCTATAGACCATGTGGTGGCTTGTGTGAGTGGACTTGGCCTTACAAACCACATTTTGGCCAAGGCTTGTACCACATGAGCCTCTCACGGACCATATAACACCTTCATGGATCGTATGGGCCTCCATATGGGTATTGGTGTAAAAATTTTCTAAGTATGGAATCACCGTCTCAAAACTTTATCAGTGAAGATTTTTCTAAGAATGGCAACATAGAAGGGTACACAGTCTCTGTGCCTTGGTACGGACTGTGAGGCTTCCATAGGGGACCCCTGACAACATTTTTTATTCCATTTCATTAATGGCATTCTCATAATTATGACTACTCCTAAGGGTCTATTGTGACTTTCTATGCCATCTTAAGACATTCAAATGACCTATACTCTTCTTCTCTCATTCAAATCCACTTAATATTTAGAAATTATTCAAGTTCTCTGAAATTTCTTCCTATTTCTTCTTGTTTAGCTAAGGTATGTGGGATTAATTCATGGTTCCTTTCAACCATGAAGACCCCAAACTCTTTTCACTTGATTTTATGAAATTGAGCTTACTTTAGTTATGGGTTTTTAAGATTATTATTTATTTAATTCCATTGAGATATGAGCTATGTTTTATTGTTTATTTTAAAGTGATTTAAGCCCCAACATGCTGAATTACATTGATGTTATGAAGATTTGAATGTGCATGTCCCCTTTTAAGTTTGATTTTGGCATGAATAAATGAAATTGTGATTTAAATGTGAATTTACTTGAATTTCATATTATATTGTTGATTTAAGATTGAATCTCTATTTCCTATGTTATTCTTATCTCCTTCATGGTATATGTATACATGAATATAGTTTTCATAAAGTGTATGATATGGGCTAAGTCCCAATTATGATGATGATGATGTTTTCAAGTAAAGTATTGGTATGACAAGAATGTGATCACATAATGTCCAAGTAAAGACTCTTTGAGCAATTATGGGTGTTTACACCACTATGATTATGGAGCACCGATTGAGGTTAGAGGTAGGAGGGCTATCCCTAAGGACCTTACTATTTTCTCATGATTGTGCTTAAAGGAGCTATTCCTATGCATGAAAGTATGACATGAAGTATGATTTGACTTTTTAGCCTTAGTATGCATGATTATGAAATGTGGTTTGGCCTTTAGGCCTAAGTATACATGTAAATGATTTGATAGACTTATGTCTCTTTTACAAGAACATATATATATATTCTTGTGGGATGATAACTTAGCACTGATGGGATTGAAGATAAGGTGGGTTATCTCCCAGGGTTCGTACTCCTTTCTCTTGAACTATGTGCCTAACATAGGTTATGTTTTGTGCCCCTTTGTGGATGATGAATGTTAATGGATCTACCTTTGGCAAGTAGGTCATATTTTTATCCGTCGTGGGGTAGAAGACGGAGTTCCAAGTTATAGCTCACTTGGTCTTATTTTGGTTAAGGACCTATCCCCTTATATGCAAAGTATTTTTAGATTCGTGCATCATGCACTTCATGGAATATTGATATATTATTCTTTCTTATAGATTTCTTTCTATATATGTGCCCTTGTCATCTAACATTAAATGAAGGTTTAATGAGTTCATATGTATTGTATGCTCGCATACTTAGTATATTCAAAAGTACTAACGCATAGTTTTTGCCTACGTGATCTAACCATGTAGGGACTGGAGACTACATTTATCCAACATTTGATGGCTAGTTTGATTTGAGAAAGTTGTTGTAGTGAGTCCTATCTTCCAAGAACAAGCCACCATCCATCTACCTTATCTTGCTTTCGTTTATGATATTTACTTTGATGGTGATCCCGGGACATGTCTTGGCCCCTGTCCTATTGATGATTCCATATTGCAAACTCATTTTGGTGTTAAATTGCAAAGGAACATTGCCCTTAGTGTGCTAATAATTCCAATTGCTAACGAATGTATTGTTCTATGACAAAAAATGGAGTTAAAAATGCACAAAAGGGCAAGACTTGGTGGAATCGTGGAAAGTGAGCAAAAGTGCTAAAAGGCAGTAAAAAGTAGTGTCATCGATATTCTCGGTAATTCGTCGAATGCTCATGGAGATTGCCTAACTATGCAGCAACCAAGTTTCCAGGTCAAGTCAAGAGAGCGGTCAGGATCGATGTCGCAAAGCATACTCTGTGATACGCCAAAGTGCACAAGTGATCGCCTAAAGTTGCAGCACCCAAAGCCCCAAAACACTGATATAAAGGCGATATGAAGAATATTATAGCGCATCACTGAATTGGAAGGGCAGAGCAAAAAGTCAATGCCTAATGTTGCAGTGGGAGAAGCCTCATAAAGACGCATAGGAAACTGGTTAAGTGCACATTTTGCGTATTGTCGGAGTGCTCGGTGATGGTCGGCCTTCACCCCCAAATGACATTTTGTAGCACAAACTTTCACACAATTGCATGGATTATATAAGCAATTTTAGAAAGAACATTGTAGATCATCTGTTTATTTCATATCAGAACAATTACACAGTAGTAGCTGTACATAAAACCTTTTTCTTAGAGTACAAGGGAGGCTAGGGTATTGAAGCTTTTGGGCATCAAATTAGAGAGGATTAGCTGGTGCTAACCACTGATTTGTACTCAATCATGTTACCCGTGACTTCTGCTACTATGTATGGTAATCAATTTTTAATTTCTAATATGTGTGGCTAAAACCCCCATGTTGGGGGTGTGCTTTTGATATGAGTCTTTGATTTACTTGCTGGACTTGTGATATCTTGACTTATCTGTAGTTGATTTGGGTGAATTTATATCTATTACTATGTTTAATGTATGAATTTCAAGGTTGCAAACTTGGGGGTTTGTTTTAGATCTCTGATTGTTCCTTAGCTGGGATTATTAGAGTGTAGAATGGATATAATGGCCAGAAACCTTATGTGGTTTCAGTTGATATCCACATTCATGGATTTTATGGCCAATATAGTAGGTGTTTTGCGACTTCTTAGGCCAAGTGTGTCCTCGATGGTCCGCATGTGATATCTTACCTGATTCATGTAAAACACCCATATATATAGGTGATTTGGGTTACAAGAAACCTAGCGTATTCACTCAACATCAATTCAATTAGTCAAGTATCTAGACCGATTTGTTAGATAACTGCCCATATTTGCACATCCCCATCATCTTCCCTTAATAGTTGTTTTATTCGATAACTAGAACTAGTTAGATAAACTCTATTTTGATTATTACAACCCTAAAGATCCTACAATTACTTGCTTTGACGAGTCACTTCCACCTTGAACAATGATTCCTTGTAGGATCGACCCTAACCTCTAAAGTTGGGTTATTATGCTAATGACGACCGCCCCTTCTGCCTTTGAGTAGTCGGGTTGAGTGACATAAAAAATGACGCCGATGCCAAGGAATCGGTGTGTTCATATTGGAAGTGTTTGTTGAGCTTTATTCTTGTAGTTACCATTAGTTTTACTATTTTTTTGTTGTTTTTATTGTTGAACAATAGATGTGAACATGGATGATGAGCGAAGTATAAAGGGGGAAGTCATGGGAGATAGAAATGACCTTCGGAATATCAAATGGGACCAAGTGAGTAGTGCCGGGGAAATTTTGTTGCCCTCAATAGCTACAAATGCCGAGTTTAAATTACTAATAAATAACTTCGCCTTAGGGGATTATTTGAAAGACAAGAGTGTGAAAACCCCCCATGAACACTTCTGAAATTTCATTGATATGTGTTCACCATTCAAGTATTGCGGAGTCACATAAGAGGCTATTAGACTGATACTGTTCCCTTTTTCCATAATGGGAGAAGCCATCCAGTGGTTAGTTGAATTTCCCCGTAGATCAATTGCATCATGTGAAGAATTGCAAAATAAGTTTCTTGAGCGATTCTTCCCGCCTTCAAGAATGATCAAGCTAAGGAGGAATATAGAGAATTTTAAAAGGGTGGATGATGAACCCTTACATGAGGCGTGGCAGTGATTTCACAAGTTTCTTCTTCAATGTCCAACCTATGGTATTCTTAGTCATTTGCTATAATATTTCTATGTTAGCCTAAGTGTTATCAATAAAAGCATGGTAGATTGTCTAGTCCAAAGTGGGCTTATGTAGCAAACATTTGCTAGATGAAGTGACAAAGATAAGAAAAGAATGGTATACTCATGAGGACTATGCTTCAATTGCAAGGGGTGGAATATTCGAGGATCAACTGGTTAAAGAAAAGAAGCGAGATGAGATCATGTCACAAATGGTGAGAAAGTTAGATTTTATAGAACAATATGTAACTCAAGTACATCGGCCTAATGTTGTTCAAGCTATAAATGCCTTGTCTCTCGTGCATGACTCAAGTGAGAGCGATCAAGTGGAAGAAGAGTATTTTATTGGCATCAAGTATTGTGTTCTCGGTTGCGTTTCAGCGATCACTCGAGAATCAAGTTTGGAACTTTGAAGATAGAAGGAGTTGTGATCGAGGAGTGAGGAAAGTGGTGCAATGTCATTATAAAAGACAAGAAACATGTAAATTGCCTCAAAGGTGGGAGACCCGCACAAATCACAAGTCAATGAGATGCTTGCTCTTATTTTAAACAAAGTGAAAGCTTTGGATGAAGTGCTAGGTGAAATAAAGTTGGGGATTTCTCAGTTGATCCATACTATATTATCTCACGCATTAGCAACTAAATATTTGGAGGCTCATTTTTTAGCTCTCTCAGTAGAAATGCACAACTCAACAAGAGCTAATGGTCAAAGTTGTATTTACATCACAACTGGAACTAGCAAACTATATGAAATTAACACAGCAATTGAGACCCCTTTATTTGGGGCAAATGAGGAATGGGGACAGGGTAATGATGAAGCTGAAGTGGAATTGAAATAAAAGGGGATCACTCCTAAAGACCTATACATGGAGGTTACAAGGTTTACTTAACATCATAGGAAAGAAGGCGACAAAGCTATGTTCCAAGAATTTATGTCTACCTTCACTTCTTTGGCACTCAATATTTCCTTAGTTGAGGCTCTCAACAAGATGCCAAAATATGCCCAATTGATGAAGAAATTGGTAACTAAAAAGAGAGCTTTGCATTATAAGGCAATTAAAATTCCACATAGTTGAAGCGCTCTCTTCACTAGACGAGTGGTGGTGAACAAAGTGATCCAGGTGCATTTACAATACCATGGACAATTGGGACATATAACTTTGGAAGAGCCCTATGTGATTTGTGGGCTAGTGTAAATTTGATGCCCTAATGGTATTTGAACAGCTCGATGTAAATACTTTGGCCCCAACAATCATGAAACTAATTATGATTGACTGGTCAATCAAACGACCAGTCGGGATATTGGATGATGTGTTGGTCAAAATAAACAAATTTATATTCCCAGTTGATTTTATAGTTGGACTGTGACCTAAACATTGATGTGCCCATAATATTGGGATGACCTTTATGGGCCACGGGTAGAGCCTTAGTATATATGGAAGTGGGAATTCGGTGCAGACTTGGCAGACCACCAACCATATAAGGCGATGATCCATCTGACTACCCTTTTAAGATTATTTTGAAGAGTTAAACATTGTGGAATTAGGCAATGGAATTGATAACAGGGGCGGTATAGTTGAGTACATTCGGTGAGATTGGGCTAGATCACCTTTCAAAGCATGGAGTCATTCACAGTGCAAGGTAAAAAGGCGATCTTCATGCAAACTGTGGAACGTTGAATGCACTCTACAGTAATGAATAGTGACATAGAAGATGAAAAGTCTTTCCCTCTTTTTTTTGTATGAGCATTAATGCTCACTCTTCATCTTCCTCACACTCTCTTTCTTAACTTGCACTCACTCTTCTTACTCTCCACTTGCACGCCATTTTTCTTTTCTTCTTTTTTTTTGGATGCTATGTGTCTGACCTCACCACCATATTGTTTATTGCCACTCACTGTATAAGGAGTTCTTGGTATACTTTTTGCCCTTCTGTTACTATTGCTTGTTAATAAATCGACATGAATAGCATTGATGGGATTAGAGGTAATTAATACATGAATAGACCATCGATCTATCTGAAGCATCGCCCAATTTGGCAGCACCTTTTCTTATTGGTCTGTGTCATTTTTGGCGAAGGCTAATTTGACTACTTTGCTAACTCGATGATCCGTTGAGACTAATAATGATGCCCAAGCTACACATCCTTTTTTAGGTTAATGCAGTCATTGTCAAGATATATAACCTAACTAAGGTTAGGCTCAAACCCATAGGGAATATGGTAGACTTAGAAGAATTCAATGCAATTCGGGTCAGTTAATCAACTTATCTCCCCAAAAGGGAGGGAGGGAGAATTTCTGTAACAACTATGAAAAGTAATTCTAAACTAGGACAAGTGTTAAATCAGTATGAAGAGAAACTAGCAAATTCTTTTCCAGTGTGTAGTATATAGAACGAGAAGTTAAGTTCACCAAACCTTTGGCCCCAGGCGAGAGGCAAATTTCACTACGTGATTTAGTCCATCCCCGCAGTGTGACATTACTAACCCTTACCTATTGTTCTAGGACAACCTCTCCTTGGCCCAGTTTGATGGATTAGATGAGAAATATCAATCGAATCCTGTTAATTAATCTCTTTTCCTATTCATTACTACCTTAATCCAGTTAGTAACACTAGGCGAGTTCTAATGTTGGCCACTATTAGAAAGCATTCAATACAAATAGAATTAATTAATACATGCATGTACAATTTTCAAGAATTATAAATTATCTAGTTTTATCTTGTTAGTTCTTCATGGTTCCCACAAATCTAGTTGTGGATTTAGCTACTTATGATTAGTGTAAATTCAAGACTTATGAATTTGAATAACATAATTGAGCACTTACACAAGAGAATTAAGTACAAGAAGTCCAAACTCTTCACCAAGAATCACAAGGTTGAAATCAAAAGACGAAATAAAGTTTTACAAGTATTTTCCTCAAGCTCTCTATTGTTCTATCATATCCCTCTACTGTTCCCTATGAAAATTAACATAAAAAACCTATTTGTAGTGTTTAAAATACAAAACCAAAATGGAATAGGAAAATTAGGTCAGCAGACTCTTCAGGAAGTTCTACGGGTCATATGACATTTTACGGCCCATAGTCGGGCTTTCGTGGATTGTTGCTTCAGATATGGGTCTAACTTCTAAGACACCCTTCTATGGCCTGTATGAAATTCTATGGCCCGTCGAGGGTTTCATTAGATGACTTTTCAGCAACTCCCCACTTTTTGATCCTTAGGGCACGACAACAAATCTATGACTCATATAAACTTCTACGACTCGCCTGCATCTTCATAGACTTAACTTCAAAAAATCACCTTTCACTGGATTTGTGTATGAAATCATCTTTACGACTAGTAAAATTATCTACGGCCTGTAATGGGTCTTATGGAACCTCTGCTTTAGCAAATTCTACACACTTTACCCAAAAATAGTGCTAACCCCTGTAATCCTACAAAACAAATATAAAAGCACATCAATTCTACTAGTATCACATTGAGAACACATAAATTTTTAAGTTTTAAGCATCAAAAGTGTTGTATTTTGATAGTATATCAACTGATTGTTGGTCTAACACACTTTGGATGTTCAATGTTTTGTTTGTAATTGTTATTTGTTGTCTATTCTTGCCAATTACAAGTATTATTTTACAGGTCTGTTTTAATGAAAGCCTCCAACAATGAAGGGTGTGATGCTATTTGGGAAGAAAATGGGCATGTTGTGCCCACAAACCCTCAAGCCTTTAGGGCCCCGAGAATATAAGGAAAACAGATCCACCATCAAAGGATCAACAAGAAATGTAACCTTGAAGGTTAATTCAAAGGCAATGTTTTCAAAACCAAGTGGAAAGCCATGAAGGACCCTCCTACAGCAGTAGCTGAGAAGGCAAGAGAGAAGTCTTTGGTCGACCAATTTAAAGCCAAGAGGGCAAACAACAAAGCTAGCAGGGAAAGAAAGTTCGCTAGGATAAAAGCCTACATCCCTGCCGAAATACCAGCTTATCCAGGGAAACCTAGCCTAGGTAAGCTCCCTTTAGTCCCAACCCTAGTGCACCACGACACACATTAGGTGTATTTGTTAACTCACTCACCCATTTTAAAGTTTTGAATGTTGTTTATTTACATTGAGGACAATGTTGCTTTTGTGAGGGGGGGTGAGTTGGTGTTTTACTTTTGATTCATGTTGTTGTGTTGCCTTTAGAGTTGAGAGTTCATAGTTCTGATGGTTGAGGTGTAATTAAATTATAAATAAAATTTTAATTTGGTTTGTAATAGACTAGTGTTTATTTATATTGTCTTTTGTTTTTCCTATTGCATGAATGAATGATTACAATTTTTTAGCAAACCTCGTGCATAGATGACAAGCATGTGAATGTAATAGTGTGACTCTTGTCCTTAGCAATTCGAGCATTGATGATCCATATCTTTGATTCGAATAGTGTCAGGGATGAGGATTATGTAATTACTATTTGTCCCTTCTTGATAAATCAATCCCTGAATGGATTTGAGAAATATTGAGTTGACTATGTGATCAATTGAGTTTGGATATGAAATGATCGAAAAATTGCAAATGTGTTGCCACTGTTTGAATACAAAACCATTTGGCCAATGTGGGCTTAGTATCTTGTTGAAATGCTTATATTGCATCATCTAGAACTTGTCTAATTTTTCTTGAGAAGTGACTTGGTTAATTCCGGATTAGGAGAGGACCTTAGACCTTCTTTGGTTCCATTATCCAATTTGACCATAGTGACATCCCTTGGCAGAGAATTGAATCCTTAGTCAAACCCTTTTGAACCTTGATCCCTTCTTTGGCAACCATATAACATTGACTCATGTTTGTGAAAGACAAGTCCTTTTTGCTCCTTACCAATCCCTCCTTGAACTTGAAAGTAAAGCAGTAGCCAAAGGCTAAGTTGGGGGTGTTTAGTAGGAAGAAGGAAGTGTCTCCTATGAAAGAGTGGAAAAAGTAAGGGTGAGAATAAAAGAAAGACATCGAGAAGTCCTAGAAGAAAATGAAAAGAAAAAGTGAGAAACAAAAAGTTTGAAAATTGAGGACCCTCTAAAAAAGAGAAAGAAAGTCTTATTGTGAAAAAAAAGACAAAAGGGAGACACTCAGGGATGAAGAATCAAAAGCAAAAGAGATATTTAAGAATAGGATGAATGAAAAGGGAACCAAAAAGAACCTTTGTGCTTGAAATAACATATAGAGTTTAAGAAGAGATGAGCCACTATTGACTATACGCTATCCTACCCAACCTTTACCCTATATTACAGTCCTAGCAAAGCCCTTTAGGATCCTAGTCTAGAAGAAAGTCAAGTAAACTCTGATTGAGAATAAGGTCAAGCCTATAGGTTAAAGCTTGCATGCTATTTCTCATTTGGGAGAGTGAGCGTTAAAGAGATTCTTCATTAAGCAATGGTATAATCATGAGTATTTAGGATCTTCTTTGGTATGAGGGCAAACAGTGATGGTTTTTAGCATTGATTAGCAACTACATGAACAGTTATGAGCATAGCCATGTTTTGATTACTTCTTAGTCATCTTTCGAGGCTTCAAAGTCATGTAAGTGTTAGTGGAAGTTCGAGAAAGGATGAAAAAGGTGAATATGTATGTGTTGCTCCCAATGGCCCTATTTGCAAGCTCTAACCTGGATAGCTTGATGTTTGATTTGCTTGAGGGCAAGCAAAGGCTTAAGTTGGGGATGTTGATAAATCCATATTTCGGACTCAGTTTAGGGTTAAATTGCAAAGAAACGTTGCCCTTACTGTGTTAATAATTCTAATTGCTAACAAAATGACAGGATATTTAGTTAAAAATGCACAAAAGGGCAAGACTTGGTGGAATTCTAGAAAGTGAGCAAAAGTGTTAAAAGGTGGTGAAAAGCGGTGTCGTCGACATTCTCGGCGATTTGCTGAATGCTCATGGAGATCGCCTTCTATTCTTGCCAATTACAAGTATTATTTTACAGGTCTGTTTTAATGAAAGCCTCCAACAATGAAGGGTGTGATGCTATTTGGGAAGAAAATGGGCATGTTGTGCCCACAAACCCTCAAGCCTTTAGGGCCCCGAGAATATAAGGAAACAAGTCAAAAGTGCAGTTAGGATTGATGTTGTAAAGCATACTCGGTGATACGCCGAAGTGCACAAGTGATTGCCTAAAGTTGTAGCACCCAAAGCCCTAAAACACTAACATAAATGCGATATAAAGAATATTTCAATGCATCGTCGAATTAGAAGGGCAGAGCAAAGAGTCATCGCCTAATGTTGCAGTGGATGAAGTCTTATAAAGATGCATAGGAAAGTGGTCGAGTACATATTCAGCATCACCAGAGTGCTCGACGATGGTTGACCTTGACCGCCAAGTGACATTTTGCAGCACAAACTTTTACACATTTGCACAGAGTATATATGCAATTTTAGAAAGGATATTGTACATCATTTGTTCATTCCATATCAGAACAATTACATAATAGTAGTAGTAGTACATAGAACCTTATTCTTAGAGTACAAGGGAGGCTAGGGTTTTTAAGCTTTTAGGGAGAGGATTAGCTGGTGATAACTATTGATTTGTACTCAATCTTATTACTCATGACTTCTGCTACTATGTATAGTAATCAATCTTTAATTTCTAACATGAGTGGCTAAAATCACCATATTGGGGTGTGCTTTTGATATGAGTCTGTAATTTTACTTGTTGGGTTTGTTATAGCTTGACTTATCTATAGTTGATTTAGGTAAATTTATATCTGTTCCAAAGTTTAATGTATGAATTTCAAGGTTGTAAACTTGAGGTTTTGTTTTAGAACTCTGATTGTCCCTTAGGAGGGATTATTAGAGTGTGGAATGGATATAATGGACAAAAACCTTATAGGGTTT
>DF369793.1:1533-13784 GCA_000787875.1 Solanum virginianum
CTATTATAAGGTGTTATTATGAGTAAATGACCAAGAAATTATGAATGGTTAGTTGAGAACGAAGCTTATAGAGTGAAATTTTGAATTTGTGAAACTTAAGCTTGTATAAACCCAATTTGTGGTAAATTGTTATCTTTGTGGATTGTTGGTTTAAAATGCGTTCTTATGGACTTATGAGAGTGGGAAAAGGTATAGAAAACTTGAGTTTGCTCTAATCTTGAATTAATGGTTGAATTGGGAGCTTAGAATGAAGAATTGTGAGCGTTTTAGCATTGTGGGCTCTCGTCGAGCGTGGGGGTGTTGCGTTGTTGTTCTTGGAGTGTTTTTAGGTAGTTTAATATGTTATCTATATGTAGTTAGTACAGATTTCAGTTTTTCGAAGAATTGAAGGAGTTATAGCATTTTGTATTTTAGCGTTTTAAGCATCCGGTTGGCATTTTAAGGGTACTATTGGAATCTTGAGCCTTGTAGGATTATTTGAGCTTGTTGAGGATGTTGATATACTTGTGGGACTGCCCTGTTTTTAGTTTTCGTTAAGGTCAAATTGGTTGAGGAATTAAAGGAGTTTTGTGACTTGTGTTGGTCTATTATGTTCCTTTGGGTTATGGCTGTTGTTGTTGGTTGTTTGGGGTCAAATTAGAACCCCCGGGATGGCCTTTTTTTAAGGGGAGACTATGGCGAAATTTTTGTAAATCCCTAAGGGAGGTTAGAGGTTAATATTGTGTATATTGCACTTCTAGTAGATTCGGTGCAACCGGATAGGACTTGAAGTCATTTTGGATTGGGAAGTTGCTTGACAAGAAAAAGGTATGTAAGGTTTTTGTTGTCCTTGGCATGATTAGTGTAAGTATCAAGTATGGCTTATTGCAAATTTTCTTAAGTCTTGCCCAAGGGCCTAACGTACATTTTTTTTCCAAATTCTTAGCAAGCATGAAATCTATCTTATTCTAATTCCTATGTACTCCAAACATGTGTGCTAACAAGTTGTAAGTTTCCAAAATAAATGTCAAGGATGAGTATTAAAAAAAAAGGGAATTTGTAAGTTGGAAATCAACTATCGTCGGTTTCCGGGCCGGCTTACTCATGCCTATTATATTATATATATGTATATATTTTCCGAGGTTGGTTGGATACGGTGGGTCGGCCTCGCCCCAGGGCCGGCTTTGCTTAGTGGAGTTATGTAGTAATGGGGATCATGTTTGATGGTTTTATGCCACGTTTGGGTAACTGAGTTCAGGGACGCCGGCTCACTTACCCCACGTTCATGCTATGTATCGGTGATTCGGTCAGGTGGAATCTTCTGGAGTCATGCTGTGGTATGGCGCGAGTATGGAGGTCGCCATCATTTCCGTCCGTTGATTATTACAAGTATTTCCTTGACTCTTGAGTAAGCTGAAACCATAAGTCGACCCACGCTCAAAAATGAAAATCTCTAATTTTGATCTTTTGACCACTTTGACAACTATATGTACTTTTGTTATCGATATTCATTTGATTATTCTGATGTTCGTATGTGCTTTCTACCTTACATATTCGGTACGTCTTTCTTACTGACCCCCGTTCCTTCGGGGGCTGTATTTCATGCCCGCAAGTTCCGCGTTTTAGCATTGTGGGCTACATATTCGGTACGTCTTTCGTACTGACCTCCGTTCCTTCGAGGGCTATGTTTCATGCCCGCAGGTTCCGACGTACAGGCTAGAGGACCACCAGCTTAGGACCTCCAGCTGCTTTTGACGAGCTCCACTACTCCGTAGCTGCTTTTGGTATATTGTGTTCCTACTTTGTTATTTCAGACATTATGCATCTTTGGGTATGACGAGTGCCCTATCCCGTCGTTTGATCCTATGTATTCGTATTAGAGGTCTGTGGATATGTGGTGAGAGTTGGTCATGTCTGATGGATTTATAGCATCATGTATATATATATATATATATATATATATATATATATATATATGTTTTATATGTTACACTTAGCCACCTGTTTGAGCATTCTGATTCTCTGTTACGTTATTAGGCGGCAGGACCGCAGCGGTGACCTTGTCGGCCCGCATGTTTGAGTATTCTGATTTCTTTGTTATGTTATTAGGCGGCAGGACCGCAGCGGTGACCTTGTAGGCCCGCATATTCATGCAATCATGTTTATACTCTGTTTGTTGGTTCGCTGCACCCTTCTGTTTCAGGTGGCTAGTCCATAATACAGAGGAAACTCTGCCCAAATTTCTGTAAAATAAATAGTAACTCATGTTAGACTTTGATTCGATCATGTTATCTGGGTGCCCCTATCGGGTACCAGTCACGGCCCATACGTTGGGTCGTGACAAAGACGATGGATGTCAGTCTTTCTTTTGGCATCTTCTGAGAGTACCCTGTAACATAAATAGTCGATAATAGCTTGTCGCCAGTCCTCTCTGTTGACTTCAGAAACTGCAACGAGATGCTCAAGCTTATCCTCTGTATGTTCATCTTCATCTAGTGGTGGTACTACCCATTGTTGGCAGATAGTAACTTGCACTTGATCAGGAAGAGTTAGAGTTGAAGCTAGAGCAACTAAGGCGTCAACTATTTTATTTTTCTTTCTCAGCACATGTTGGAGGGTTATATCTCCAAGCCATCCTATTAAATTTTGAGCATAATAGTGATATGGGCGCAGTTCGGGCTTTCTAACCTTATAAGTTCCCAAAAGTTGTTTAATCACTAGCTGAGAGTCACCAAAGACTTGTAGTTGCATTTGTTTCATATCGACAACCATTTCAAGACCAAGTATCAATGATTGATATTCTATGATATTATTCGAGCAGCGTTGTTTCAATGTGAAAGGGAATGGTGGGACCTCTCCTTGTGAAGTGACAAACACCACTCTAGTGCTAGCTCCATCATGATGTGCATCCCCATCAAAGTACATCTTCCAAGGAGGTTGTATTTTAATAGCCATAGCATCTTCATAGGGGAGTTCATCAGTTAGCTCCCAATCATATGGTATCAAATGATCTACCAAGAAGTCTGCTAATGCTTGTTCCTTTACAGCTTTTTTAGGGACGTACACGATCTTAAATTGTTGGAACTGGAGATACCACCTTACCAGTCGGTTGTTGAGGACTAGTTTCAACATGACAAACTTGATAAGATTCGCTTTAGATATGAGACGAACAACGTGAGCTTGAAAATAATGTTTTATCTTTTGAATTGAGAAGACTAGAGCCAAACATAACTTTTTGATTGGCGAATAATTCAGATTATTTGGTATCATTATTCTGCTCAAGTAGTAGAGGGAGTTTTCTTTGGCTTCACTATTCTCTTGAGCTAATAGGGCTCCAACGAACCTTTTTTGTGCCGCAATGTAAAGTATCAATGGCTTTCCAGGTATAGGGGCTACTAGAACTGAAGGGTTTGCCAGA
This sequence comes from Solanum virginianum, assembly GCA_000787875.1. Lineage (NCBI taxonomy): Eukaryota > Viridiplantae > Streptophyta > Magnoliopsida > Solanales > Solanaceae > Solanum > Solanum virginianum. The sequence continues at coordinate 4,931 of DF369793.1, forward strand.
TATGCTTTGATACTTTCAAAATCTTACTATATTTTTGGTCCCACTTAAAAGGAACACCCTTCTTCATAAGATGACTGAATGGTTGGCATCTCCTATCTAGATTCAAAATAAACCTCCTCAGGTAAGCTAACTTTCCTTGATGGCTTTTTTAACTCATGAATGTCTTGAGGTTAGGGCATCTTCAAGATGGCATCAACTTTAGCTTGATCAATATCGATCCCTTGATGTCACGCAATAAAGCCAAGATATTTGCCAAAAGTAATCCCAAAGGCACATTTCAATGGGGTCATCCTTAGCTAATATCTTCAGAGCAATTCAAACACCATTCTTAAGTCTTTCAAATGGTTACCCCTCGACTTCACCACCAAGTCATCAATATAACACTCAACATTTTTGTGGAGTAAGTTATCAAATATATTTTGCATAGCCCTTTGATATATGGCACCAATATTTTTTAGACCAAAAGGCATCACTTTGTAGAAATAGATACCTTTAGGGGTGCGAAATGTAGTGAGTTCTTCATCCTTCGGTGACATGTGGATTTGGTTATAACCAAAAGAACAATCCATGAATGACATTGCCTTATCAATAGTTATAGCATCAATCATTAGCTGTGGAATAGGCAGTGGGAACAAATCTTTAGGGCACGCACTATTGAGTTCTCTGAAGTCAACACAAACTCGAATTTGGCCATTCTTCTTCCTCACAGGAACAATGCTTGAAATCTACGTGGGGTATTTAACTTCACGAATGAAGCCTACCTCAATGAGCTTGTTGACTTCGTTCTCAATCAATGGGACCAACTCTGACCTAAAATGTCTTTGGGCCTATTTCATAAAATAAGCACCATTCTTGACTGCTAATTAGTTGACCGCTATTTTAGGATTTAAGCCAGGCATTTCCTTGTAACTCCAAGCGAAGACATCCTTATACTCTTTGAGTAGATTCATATAAGCGTTTTCTTCCTTAACTTATAGAAAAACACTTAAGTAAGTTGGCCTTGGGTCTTTATCAGTGCCAAGGTTAACTTCCTATAAAGGATCTATCATGGCTTTCACTCCTTTTTCCAGTTTCGGTGGAGCATCTCCAGCATCTTCTTCCTCTTGTGGATTATTCTCACTAACAGATATGTGGTAACACCCAATAATATATTCTGATCCTCCATCAACCTTTACTTGAGATGAGGTATCGAGCTCACTCAGAGCTGTAATATGATATGAGAAGCCTACAGTTTCTTCATCTTCCTCATGATCTTTGGTGTAAACCATGGTATGAGTCTTTGCCTTTAATACCTCTTCTTATGAAACCATGAGTTCCACTTTTCACTTCATCCTAGAGGGAATCGTGCTTTAGACATCCTTTTGGATAAGCAGAGTAAGTAATGTCACCCTTAGGTAACTTCTCCGATGCTTTGTACTTTCTTTCTTCAATTTTCCCAACCTCTCAAACACAAAAGTTCTCGTAGTGGGTTTTTCAAGTCGATCGAAGATAGAAAGCCTTTTCTTAGAAGAAGAAGACTCATCTTCGATGGTGATGTAATTGTTACTTGCTTTTCTTATAGAAATACGAACTGGAGTTGGTTGGCTATAGCCCAAACCTTCACGTGCTTTCCTAGTGACATCATTTGATGGGAGTTTCCCTAATTTAGATGACTCATTAGGGTTGTATCCAGCCTTCGCAAGTAACTTATAAGCATTTGGATCAAAGCCATTTGTACGTTTCGTAGGGAGTGGCATATCTTGAGGTGGATTTTGAGCCACAAACTCTCCTAGAAACGTTAAAGATAAATTGATTGCACCAATGCATTTGATAGGAAGAGTTAGCCCTCTCAGTACATTTCCCTGTGCATGAGATGATTAACCAGCCTCTTTCTTTACCTTAGGAACATAGCGGGGTACAAAAGTTGGCTTCTTTTTCGAGGACATAATCTTCCCTTTATCTGGACAAGACTTCAACTCCCTTATACTGGCCTTGACCTTTCCAACCACTACATCAGTTCTTTTGCTTACAAACGCATTGGACTTGGTCGATTTGACATCGTCGAGTTCTGGTTCCTTCATAATATAATTCTTCAGATAGAATTTTGCATCAACAAAGTGTGACTCAACTTCAGTGAAAGAATTATCATTAACAACTATTTTCCTTTCAATTCTATCTTGGAGATACTTCAAACATTGGTAGTAAGAGGATAAAACAATTTTGTTCTCATGCACCCAAGGCCTACCAAGTAATATATTGTATGAAGTCTTTGCATCGATCACGTGCATCCATGCACTAGATCGCAAATTACCAATATGGGTTTCTAACTTGATGGAGCCTATAGACCTCTGCCCCCCTTGGTTGAATCCTTGTATTAACAGACGACTTTCACTAAGTTCCTTGGTAGATCCTATAAACCTCTGCCCCCTTGGTTGAATCCTTGTATTAATAGACGACTTTTACTAAGTTCCTCAGTCGTGATGCCCAGTTCTTTCAATGTATGGATGGGTAGAATGTTAACTCCACATCCTTCATCAATCAAGATTCTATTTATCCTCTTTTCTAGCATATGACCTACCATGTACAAAGGACGATTATGTAGCTTTTCACTGAGTAGGAGATCATCCTCTGTAAATATGATTTTTGTATCACATGCATGTGTTTCTTGAGAAGAGGGTTCTTCAGGTTTCTCAGAGGATAACTGAAACACTTTTCATGAAGTTTTACCCATTGCTTCTATTTCACTCATGGGAGGCATCTTTGATGAACTTTCACCTACTATTTCTTCTTTGTCAATGTTAAAACATGATGCCTCGTTGTTGTCTTGTACAATTCTGGTATGAAACCAACTGGACAAAAACTCTCCAAAAGTCATAGGACGTCGTGCCTTCTGGTAGTGATGCATTTCCACCTTTTCTTTCTTTAGATGAGTGACTAGCTTTTGATTCCTTGGTCTTCTCATCATCCTTGCCCTGGTTGGTTGCTTAGATGATTCTCTTTGTGAACTTGTCTTCTTGCGTCTTTGCCTAGTCACGAGAATCCAACCTTCATCATTATCTCTATCGATTTGGATTATATTTTTCTCTAATGACTTCTCTTTTTCAGGAATATATATCTGGATTGGGTCAAGCGAGCCAAAAGTGATAGAGATTTGGTTAGAACTTGCTTTCTCATCATCAAGGATAATCCTCCCTAGCCAATTGCATGACTTTGTCCTTGAAGATGAAACACTTTTCAAGAGGATGACCTAAAAGTCTGATATTTTCAATAGTTTGGATCATCAGTCTTTCCAGCTTCATCGGGTCATTTCATCTCTGGTAACTCGATGAGCTTCAGTTCAACAAATTCATCAAATATTTGAGAAACGTCAGAATCCATAACGGGGTATTCTTTTTCTTGCATCTCTTTTAAAGTCAACTTTCGATTTGGACATCCTTGAAAAGTTATCTTTACACTCTGCTTCCTACTGTCCTTTGTAATAAAATTCACAGGTGATGGGTTGACATTCATGGATTCCTTGTTATCATTCTTGAGCAAAACGTTTCTCCATTTCTTCAGTTCCTGCTTGTCTTTTCCTTTGCGAGGATCATGAACAAGCATTTCATCTTTTCTGGCAGAAGACATGCTCAACTCCATATGATGACCATGAGCTACTAGATCTTCAAAAGACTTAGGTTTGATCCCTTGTAGGATGTATAAAAGTCCCAGTGCATTCATTGGATACTCATTTCTATTGCAAAAGCTTCACTAAGTCTATCTTTGCAGTTGAGATTTGAGTTCCTCCATCGATTTATGAAGTCAATGACTGGTTCATCCTTTCTTTAGTGAGTATTTGTGAGTTCTACCATGCTCACTGTGTGCCTTATGCTATAGAAACGATTGAGAAACTCATGCTCCAGTTGCTCCCAACTATTAATGGAATGAGGCTCAAGATCTGTGTACCAGTCAAAGGCTTTTCCTTTTAAGGAACGGATGAATTGTTTGACGAGATAATCTCTATAGGTCCCAACATTACTACATGTCTCTACAAAGTGTGCAACATGCTACTTTGGATTCCCTTTGCCTTCAAATTGATGAAATTTAGGAGGTTGATAACCAGTAGACATTCTAAGGCTATCAATCCTTGCAGTGTAAGGCTTGGGATACATATGGGAAGACTTGATAGAGACTTCATACTTGTCTTTAATGGTCCCTTCAATAAACTTCTTTCATTGATCAAGTGGGATCATTCCTTCAGCAGAAACTAGTAGCTCCTTGAGAGTTGGCGCTTGCTCCACAGGAATTTCAGTCTCTTGAATCTCGACCCCTTCTAGGTGCACAGCTAGATTCCCCATCTATAAGCCATCTACTTTATCTATCAACTTATCGATGCGAGACTCTTGGTGTTGCATATGCCTGGTAAGTCCTTCAATCATCTTTGCCAGACTTGCAAGTTATTCCTCCATGGATGAAACGTTATCTGTCATTACTTGCATGACTATTGGAGGCATAGAAGAGTAGCATGAATTATCATAGAAGTTGATCTTCAGAGGTCTCACATTGTGCGACACTTGTGGAAAAGATTCATTGGATGTGTCCTAGTCTTTCTTTGCAATAGAATTCTTGGAACTAGAGACCTCAAGTAGAGCTAAAGTCTGCTTGATCTTCTCAGGAACACTGCTTCCTCCATCTGAAGCATATGTAGAGGACCTTTCTCCCCTTGGAGTTAAAGATCCAAAATCAGGAGTTGGTGCGGACGACACTCGTGGTGTTTGTTGTCCTAGCATAGTGGCTTTGCTCCTTATAACAACTCCAACACTTCAAAAGTAATACCCAGAATTCCCTTTACTTTAGTGGAGAACTTAGAATTAGCAGCCTTGGAGAAAGTTGATTGGGAGTTTGATCTTCTTGGAAGCCATTTGAATATTCTTTGATTCTTGAAAAGTTGAGATAAGAGGTAGAGATTGTATCACTGGGAATGCCAGAATTTGTATGATAATAAAATTTGCATCTAGAAAATATTATTCAAGAAATAAAAAATATTGCTACAATCATAGTATTTTATTCAAGGAGTGAGTTCTACAATCTCTATGAATCCTCTGATTCTCCTTTCCAAATATAACTTCAAGGGCTCTTTAGCTTGTTCTTAAATCTTAAAAAACTTGATGAATTTGATCTTGACTTGTATTTGAATTCAAGGGCTTTTGGGCTTGATCTTGAATTCGGTGGTCTTGATCTTGATATATGATTTGATGAACTTGAACTTGAACTTGATATGATCTTATTCTTGAACTTGATCTTGACTTGTACTTGAATCCAAGGGCTTTTGGGCTTGATCTTGAATTCGGTGGTCTTGATCTTGATATATGATTTGATGAACTTGAACTTGAACTTGATATGATCTTATTCTTGAACTTGATCTTGACTTGTACTTGAATCCAAGGGCTTTTGGGCTTGTTCTAAAATTCGGTGATCTTGATCTTGATGCTTTCTTGAACTTAAATGCTTGATTTCTTGAATTCTTCTTGTTGCTTATAGAGAAATCTGTGTGTTTGATCTATGAGCTCTCTCTGATTTTTTGTTAGAATTTTTGATGTCAATTCTGAATTATGAGGACCCCTTTATATAGTTGTAGAATAGAGGAGTCATGATAGAATCAGACTTTCTTTTGGCCAATCACATTTAAGGTGACATGGCGTAGAAAAAGTGATAAGAATTAGACTCCTTGAGTTATAATGGAATCAGGCTTTCTTCTAGCCAATCAAATTTAACATGACATAGCACAAGAAAAGTGATAAGAATAGGACTCCTTTCAAGTGACATGACAATATTTTATTGGTTGAGGTACATCACTTGTACATGTGGTGTATTTTCATTGGCCTTTGATTTGAGATAGGAATGCCATGTCATTCTGACACATAGCATGATCCTATTAGTTTCTTTATTTGACTTGGCACGCCATGTCATCCGACATGTGACATCAAGTGGGCCTCTAGGATGAGGGGACATTGGGCCTAATAAAGTGGATCATCTTTTGTAGCCCAAATAAATGAGTTTGGGGTTTTACTTAAATTCATATTTTATTGGACTTAATTAATTAACCCAATTATATTAATCCGTAACATTTATTTTTGGACTAATATATTTTAAATTTAATATAATTTGAATCATATTATAAAATTTATATTCTAATAATTTTTATATGATTACAGTCATTGCAGCTGTTTATCCTAGAATCCTAGACTATATACCATCTGTGGACAAATGTGCTAAAATGGGTGCACAGTAATACTGACGAGGTGAGAAAGTTATTTTTTTGCTTAGCTAAGGCATACACAGTGGAGGATTTTGATAACCTCATGAGTCACATGAAGTGCATCAGTCCAACATGTCACAGCTATTTGATGAAGGCTGATTTTAGTAAGTAATCGCATGCACACTGAACTATAAAGAGGACATGGACGCTAACAAGCAATATTGCCGAGTAAATTAACAACACAATTTTGTCAGGGCGTAGAATACCTATGGTGCCTATGCTAGAGTACATAAGAAAAATGATCGAATCATGAAATGATTAAAACAACAAGGAACGAAGGGAGACTACAACAACACTGACAAGTAAATACAATCAAATATTTTTAGAGAGTGAGAGATTGTCAAATCAAATGACAGTATGCTTATGATTTTTCTATTAAATAATGAACTAACGATGTTCCTTGATATATTATTACACTAACAAAATGTGACCTTTTTTTCTCCTAGGTGAGTGCTTCGACAAAATATCTACACATTGTTACACACGGTAGAAAGAGGTACATTATTTGTTTGCACACAAGGATGTGTTCTTGTGGGAAATTTTAACATGATGAAATCCTCTATACATATGCAGTCACAACTATTGAATATAGAAACAAATATGTTGAGGACTACTCTTCAATTTACTACAGCACCAAAATTTTTGTGATACATATACAATATCTATCAATCCATTGCCTTGCGAGAGCAGTTGGGTTGTTCCTGACGATGTCATAAATGAGGTTGTGCTGCCACCAGACGTAAGACGATGACTAGGGAGACCTTCAAATTATGATCTAAAAAAGAATTTTACAGAGGCGAAATCCAAAAGAAGCAAGATAACATGCAGTAAATGTAGAAAAATAGGTCATAACAGAAAATGTTGCACCCATGTTCTGGAAAAAAACTTATGTTTTTACCTAAACTAAGTTCTTATTGGTGGTTAATGTGTTTTGAAACTTCAGATGGATGGTTTATTATTGGTGTAAAATATGATAGTTAGTTTGTATATTTAGCTGCACTGATTTAACTAAAATATGACACTCCATTTGTAAGGTGTAGTGCTTTCATATGGATGTATATTTTTGCAACTTTTGTTACAAAAAGTAGTACTATTAATTATGTTTTGTTTGTGCATTAGTAATTCAATTTAAGTATGGTTGAAAAGTTTAGATATCCACAAATATTATGCTAAGTCGTATTTGGCTTGGTTTTGGTTGAAACATTGTTAAAAAATAGGCCGAAATAAAAGATGACAAGGTCAGTCATAACAAATCATGGATGTGGCTATTTCAACCAATTATTATACCAACATTTTAACAAAGAAGAAACTAAATGCCTATAGATGGGTTTACTTGTAAGGTTAAATTTTCAAGTCATGCTTGGCATCAGAATTATAAATGCACAACCATTGGGTAGACTTTTGTTCAATATTCATTTTGGTTGAAATAAAAGAAAGTGATTGAGTACACCAAGTGAATGATCTCCTATTAAACCAATGTGTTAACATAAAATTAAATATTTTAGTTTAAATAACAATGAAGATTGTACTGTAAATCTTTAAATTTGCTTCAATAATATGTAAAGTAAAACTAGATATTTTAATTTTGGAGTTGGTTTGCCAAAAAATAAAACAACCAAGAGAACATTGTCTTACCATACAAAAAATAGTAGTATGAGAAAAAACACATCAAAAATTAAATTTAAAAAATTTTAACAATGCCAATTTATATGAAAAGTAAAAAACCATTTTAACAACAACTTAAAGAGGGTAAATACCAACCATAAAAATCGTTAATATAACCATAGAATATTGAACATTTAAAGTTCAAAAGTGACATCCTTTTGAGTCTTAAAAATGAAGAAGTAGATATCCATAAACCTACGAAAAAATACCATCAAGATTCTTAGCCAAAAAATATAATTTATTTTATAGTTATATGTAATGCCTGATATGGTAAAAAAATATAAAGAATGGTCTAAATCTTCCATCTCAGCACCAACTTCGAAGGACCCACGTGATCGCTAACTGGGATGTAGTCCTTTGCCTCTGTAGGAGCCGAAACTCGACCCACGATCTTGGCAGTGGCTTCACTTTGACTAACAGCTCCTTCCTCCATCTTTCGAGTACCATATTGTCATAACAAAGCATCATACCTCAACCGGAAGAGATGCGGGTCAATGAAACAAGAGGGGATATCCAATTGCCCTTGGGATAAATATTCAGCACAAGCACAAGTGTACAGGCCACAATCACTGTAAAGAAAATAATAACTAATAAATTAGACAAGCTTGGTACAAGAAAATAAGAAAAGCATCAAATGAAAACACCAAAATTTAGCAAAAAACAGACTACCATATTCTCATATAATATCCCCTTGGAATGAAAAAAGTAGAAAAAAAGGTCGGGTAAAGTGTTTACCAATTTGAGGGGAAATATATCACACCAATAATCTGCCAAGATATGCACCAACTAATTAACCAATAGCATGACATTATTTAGTAACATCTGCTGTTAAGTTTCATATATGGTAACCAGACCCAGACTAATATGGTAGTTGTAGGTAATATGGTAGCTGTAGGTTATGGTAGCTCTATATCC
>DF369792.1:1148-14101 GCA_000787875.1 Solanum virginianum
AAAGTGGAGGTGATTGAAAAGCTCCCACTACCCATCTCAGTAAAGGGTGTGAAGAGTTTCTTGGGGCATGCATGATTCAATCGGAGATTCATAAAAGACTTCTTTAAAATTTCACACCCATTGTGCAAATTAATGGAGAAAGATGCTAAGTTTGTGTTCGATGATGCATATCTGAAAGCCTTTATAGATTTAAAGAAGAGGTTGATCTCAACACCAATTATTGTGGCTCAAGACTGGTCCAAGCGCTTTGAGATTATTTGTAATGCAAGTGGGGCTGTTCAATGTGTGGTATTGGGATAGCGCAAGGAGAAGATATTAAATCCCATATATTTTGCCAGCAAAGCCCTAAATATATCCCAGAAGAATTACACCATCATAAAAAAGGAGTTACTTGATTTAGTCTTTGCATTCAAAAAGTTCATGTCATATGTATTGGTGGCCAAAGTAGTGGTGCATATAGACCACTCAATACTGAAATATTTGATAGCTAAGAAGGATGCAAAGCCAAGGTTGATGAGACAGGTGCTACTATTGCAATAGTTCAACTTTTATCTCATTGATAGAAAGGAACAAAAAATTTAGCTGTAGACCACCTTTCTAGATTGAAAGATCGAGCAATGATGAAATTTGATGACAAATTAGAGATAAATAATTCTCTTCATGATGAGAGAGTATTGGTTGCATGTCATGATCTGGTACCTTATTTTATAGATTATACGAATTACTTGGTATGTGATATCGTGCCACCCGACTTAAAGACACATCAACGTTGGAGTTTATGTTTGATATAAGGAATTTTTTGGGATGACCCATACTTATTCTGAGTATGTGTTAATGGAATTATTCATCGGTGTGTTCCAGAGGTTAAAATGATGAGCATATTTAATCATGCCACTAGTCATTGGTGGGTGGACATCATAGTGGGATTTGAACAGCCCATAAGATCTTACAATGTGGGACTATTGGCCCACTATCCACTAAGATTCCCATGACTATGCCAAACCTTATGACAAGAACCAAAGAGAAGGCCAGGTTTCCCGTAAACATGATCTCTTTAAACCCCATTATGGTGATTGAGTTGTTTGATGTATGGGCGATAGATTTCATGGGACAATTTGTTAGCTCACATGGAAAAAAGTACATATTAGTTGTAGTAGATTATATATCAAAGTGCGTGGAGGTCGTTGCTCTACCTAATAATGAGGGTAAAAGTGTCACAAAATTTCTGAAAAAGAACATTTTCTCAAGGTTTGGCTCCTCTTAGGCAATAATTAGTATGAAGGTTCTCACTTCTATAATAGGCTTTTCAAAGATCTTATTTAGATGTATAGAGTGAAATATAGAGTGGCGATGCATTATCATCCTCAGATGTATGGGCAGGTGGAGATGACCAATAGGGAGAGCAAATAGATTCTATCCAAAACTATGAATGCGAACCGGACATATTGGTCGTGGAAGCTGGATGATGTATTATAGTCATAGCAGACAACATTTAAGACCCCTATAGGCATGTGTCACTACAAACTTATCTTTGGGAAAGCATGTCACTTGCCAGTAGAGCTTGAGCATAAAGTGATATGGGTATTGAAGAAGTTGAATTTAGATCGAAATTATGCAACAAACCCTAGGCTAAGCCAACTAAATGAGCTTGATGAATTTCAATTTAAAGCATATGAGAGCTCAGCCTTGTATAGAGACTGAAAGTATAGCATGACCACTGTATAGATAACCACAAATTCACACTAGGGGACTTGGTGCTACTCTATAATTCCAGACTATAATTGTTCCCTGGGAAGCTCAAATCTAGATGGTTGGGACTTTTTGAGTAACACATGTCAATCTTGGGACCATTAAACTGGAGAGATGAAATTGAGGAGCTTTCAAAGTAAATGGCCAAAGAGTCAAGCCATACCTTGGAAATAGGGAAGAGTTAAAGAAGGTAGAGGAATGAAATCTTGAGGAAGTCTCAGTACTCAAGCTAACGATGTGGTGCTGCGATAATAAATCAGGCGCTCCTTGGGAGGCAACCCAAGGTGGACCCTGGCGCTTAGGCATCGATGTATGTGTTTTTGACCCTTTACATTATATTTTTGCTTGATTTTATGCATTGGTACAATGCACATCTTTTTCAATGGGCTATGGGCAGTTACGAACCTCAGTGAAGTTTGAGTATGTTATGGTCTATAACAACCCTAATTTTTGATCGTGGGGTTTTCTTGCTTATGTTGTTTTCCCTGTGGATATTAATTTCTATTGAACCGACACATTTTAGGATGTTTAGATAATATTTGTGGCATATTGTACCAATACTTATGGCATATAGCATGCGTTTTATGTTTGGTTTTGAATAATGGTACCTACCAAAAATTTTGAGTAGTAGTTAGATAGTAATCATGCATGTTTTGGCATTTGAAATATTTGTTCTAATTAATGAGGGTAAATTAAGTTAGAAAACATGATCTATGAGTCTTTTGTTGATAATGTATGTAATGCGATAGGAGCGTGAGCTTGTTTTGCTAGATTCATGTATTTTGTCCTAATCAGAACATTCCTTGTTACTCTAAGTTAGATTGTACATTGAATGGATTAGGAAAGGATCTTAGGCCTTTGTTCAAAAGTAGTCCACTTTAGCCTAAAACTAACCAACCAAATAATGACACATCCCTTATTCCAAATATTTGAGCCTTACATGTACCAATTCTTTCTAAACACCTAATTAACCTAGCCTTATGTAGTGAAAAATACTGAAAAGGGTCCTGGTTTATCCTTGAACATTGTGCACCTTGACTGAGGCAAAAAGCCTAAGTTGAGGGTGGCTACTAAAAGTGGACCTGGTTCAAAGGATAGATATTGTGCAGCTCAACACAGGCTAAAAGCCTAGGTTGATGGAGGCTGGTGAAGGTAAAAGCACCAAAATAAGGGTGTAAGTTAGGAATGAGGAGGAAAAGAGAAAAATCATGTACCGAGTGCAAGAAAAAGTAAAATATGTCTTAGATTGAGCTAAAAAGCAAAAAAAAGCATAAAAACAAGGCAAAAAGCTAAAAATGAGAAAAAAGCTCCTGAAAAAGCTTGAATAAGGGAAATGGGAGATGAAGGTAAAAATGATAGAGTCATTAGTGATCCTAGTCACTATTTTCCTAAAATATGATACCAAAGCCCCCTGAGCCTACATTACAAGCTTAGAAAGTTCTAAAGTGATCCTAGTCCAATTAGTTGAAGGTTTACATCATGACTATAGGGGCAAGCCTATGGTATTAGTCATTATGCATTAATATCTTTTGTGAGAGTGAGTGTTTTTGCAAAGTCCCAAGGTTAAACATGAAATCATCAATTGAGTGTCAAATATGGGACTTCTTTCTGTGAGGGCATTTGCATTGCATTGTTAGTATTTGACTTGTTCAGTTATTGTGGACTGTTGATAGCCTCTTGCTTGTCATAGTTGTATTGTCACATGCACCAGTTTGCATTAGTCAGCTAAATGGTCATCTGAAATGCCCCAAAAATGTGCTTCAAAAATGTACATAATCGTAATTTCCATTTATCTCAAATCCATGCGTGATATCAATAATCCAATATCATATTTCGATCAGGGGGTAAAATTAAGTAGAAAATGGGTATAACCTAGATTTTAGAGGATTTGTAGTGAAAAATAAATTTCACAAATTTTCAAATTCTAGTATACCTTCATGGCTAGACCGTGATGTGCACTAAGCTCAGTTCAGTGTAAAAGTTTCTTTCATGTTGGGTCCGGATTACGGACCAAATGTAGACTAGTGCAAATTTTGCCTTAATTTTTTTGTGTCAGCCAAGGGCATTGGCGTCATAGCCCCATGCCAAATTATGCATGACAACACCTATACTTAGCAATTTTTCAACTTTATATCACTCAAAACCCTCTCTAAGACTTAACCAAATATCTTATTCAAATTTCAACAAGCTTAACTTTGGAACTCAAGGATCCTCTTCAAACTCTAAGTTCTCTTCAAGCTCATCTCAAGAAAACCCAAGTTTGAGGTACGTGGGTTTCATCAATTTGGTCCTTTCACCCATGGGACCCAATCTTTCTTTTTATGAAAATTGCATGTTTTCAAGTTGTATTACCTATGGATATCTCTTATTATGGAATATAAGCATGAGTTATGTTGGGGTTTTATGAAATATTGATTGATTATTCATGAATATCTATTTCAAACTTATACAACAATTTGATTATATCTATTGAGACTATGCATGTTTTGAGCCATTAAACTATGATCTATTATGAGATTTGATGATGGATTTTAAGGTACCTTACACTAGGGTTTTTCTACATGTTGGTGGATTGATTTGCATTAAGTTTTCTCATCTTATTTCACTCTTGAATTGCATGATTTTGAACTAGTATCAAGAACCCACCAAGTGTTTGATAAAATGTCAAGTTAAGGATTCTCAAGTTATTGATGATCTATTTCATGATTTATAAGTCAAATATATGATGATTAAGGGTTTTCAAGTACATATTGAATTCATCAAAAGTATCTATGATGTTACAAGTATCAAGTTAAGACCTATTTTAAGATTTCTACCTTTTGTGAGTCATTCATGTTAAAAGCAAGGGTTCGTGTTTGATTATGATCTACTCTCATGTTTCAAGTTAGGCTCACCAGTAGAGGTCAAGTATGTTTATGAGCTACTCAAGTCATGTTCTTACAAGCTATTCATGTTATGACTAATGTATGATTATTTCAAGTATTCCGGGGGATTAAACATAGCATGGATAAATTGGGTGTCGGCGTGGACTATCTTCAAGGGTCCATACTCATTTCCTCAAACTATATGCCAACATAGGATTATATTTTAACCTTGCTATACTAGTGGATCCATTGAGTGCACTTTATCATGAAATCCACCAGACATAGTACGGGTTCCCGTAAGGGGGATTACTTCTCCGAAATGGGATAGGGCCCCTAAGGTGAGGTATGGTATACCTTGGCAAGTAGACCACCTCTTTACCGATAAGGGGTAATCATTGAGATTCCATGTTGTAGCTCGCTTGGTCTTACTTTTGTCGGTTAGGGTCTCTTCCCACACATGTATTATGTTTTATACAAGTTATATGACTTAATAGCATGTTTTACTTCAAGCATTGATCATGCATGCCATACTGATATTATACTTATCCATTGCTTATGATTATGCATTTTGACTATGTTGGCTTATGTCTTGTTACGTTGTATTCTACGTACTTAGTACATTCAAACATACTAACACATACTGGTTTACTTGAATGTCTCACCTAATCTTGGCTTATGTCTTTTTTCATTGCATCCTACATATTAGTACATTTAAATGTACTAGCGCATACTCTATGCCTATATGATATTATCATATAGGGACTGGAGCACTATTTGATCATCCTCCACATGGCTAGTACGATCCTTTAAAGCAAGCTTTTGTGAATCCTCAAGTTTGAGGACACTGTCTTTATTACTCTATTTATTTTGAGACTTCTTTATTTCAAACATTTACTACTATGAGGGTTAGCCCGTAAAGTGTCTTGGGCCCCACTTCATTCCACGTTAAAGGTGTTGTTGGATATTATGATGTACTTATGCTTGATTTTGACTCTTCAATGCTTTAATGAGTATTACAGACTTCCCTTATTCCTGCTTCTCTTTTTATAATATCCCTTGTTATTATTTACTTTACTTCCGCGACCAAAGATGTGTGATTGGTATGCTAAGATGATTGTTTGGGTCCTTTTCAGTTCCAATTCATCATTTCACATCTAGGCCCTAGGCTTGGCTCGTGTCAAGCTTAGTCATAGAGAACTAGGTTGCTAATGGTCCTCTGAAATCTAACGCACCCTGTCGATTAGAGTCTTATTCATGGTTGTGAAGTGCGCCTTAACTATAAATGGGAGGCTATAGGGCATTTTAGGAAATGTTTCACTTCTTCATGATCTATGTCGTGCAGTTGAGCTAAGTCCCCTGAAGCTTATCACAGATTCGTAACTATTAAATTTTAGAATATGTCACAAGTCATTCAGAATGGTGGACATGATAGTTACCATATCTCACTTCAGGGATAACTTCCCAAAGATGACATGTTAAATGTGGAGGTTCGTAATGCTTTATAGCATTGGGCAAGGTTGTTACCGTTCAACTCAATCAACAAGTGGGTGCTCCTAAGAATTCAAGGGATAAAGGGAAGGGGAAGGAGGCTAAGAGGGACCAAGTTGGTGGTGCCTCAGCTTCTACTAGTCTACCGGTTCCCAAGTACAAGAAGAAAAGGATTCCTTTTGCCACTTGTCAAGGGTGTGGCAGGAAGCATCAAGGAAGGTGTTTGGTGGGCATCAAAGATTGTTTCAAATATGGCAGTGTTAGGGATAAGATAAGGGATTGCTCGACAGCTTCAAGAGAAGGGATAAGAATGGCTTAATTTGAAAGTAGGCTTCATATGCTAAGCATGTTGGCAATGGTAGAGTGACCTATCCTAGGTGCCCAAAGTGTGGGAGGAATCATGGTGCCACATGTTGGAGGAACATAGTTAGAGGAACACAGTTGCATGTTTTTTGTGCGGCAAGACGAGACACAAGATTGTTGATTGTCCATATGATCAAAGGAAAGACAAAGGTGTTGATTTTCAAGCTTCTCTTCCATGCCACAAGTGTCAAACATACCATTCAGGAGATTATTTGGCCGGTTTGAGTAAATGTTTCGAGTGTGGGACAAAGGATCATAAGTCGAGATATTGTCAATTAGTTGCTAGGGATTATGAGGATGACTATCGACGTTCTCAACTATACCCCTCTATGTGTCACTATACTTGGCATAACGCTTCACAGGTATGTTAAAGGTTTTTATTTTGATGTGTATGCATTGATAGACCCAGGTGCTACTTTTTCTTTTGTTAATCCTTTTGTTGCCAAAAAGCTTCATGTTAGTCCTGAATTGATGTGTGAACCTTATGAAGTATCTACCCCCGTTGGTGGGTCCATTATTGCTAGAAGAGTTTATAGAAATTATCTAGTGTTCGTATCACATAAAGTCTTACCATGTGATATTGTGGAATTAGATATGGTGGATTTTGATGTCATTCTTGGGATAGATTGGTTGCATGCATATTATGCTTCTATTAATTATAGAGCCCATAGGGTTAAATTCTAATCCCCTAATGAGCCCGTTCTTGAGTGGGAAAGTCATGATGTGGTAGTCAAGGGTAGATTCATTATGTCAGTTGAGGTCGCTTCCTACACAAGTATGCTATATATATTGTGTAAAGTGAATGATTTACAAGCATATTTTATTATGAGCATTTGAAAGCCCAAAAGTTGATTTCTAAGGGTTGTTTCTATCATCTTGTAAGGGTTAGGGATGTTAAGTTGAAAGTCCTTCCTATTTGTCAGTTTCGGTGGTTAATGAGTTTCTTGATGTCTTTCCCGATGAGCTTCTTGGTGTTCCTCCTTCAAGAGAAATAGACTTTGGTATAGACCTCCTTCCTAATACTTAACCCATTTCCATTTCCTTACCGTATGGACTAGGCGGAATTGAAGGAGTTGCAGGATTAATTGAGGGTTTTCGTTGAAAGAGGTTGCTTTTCTAGGGCATGTGGTATTGGGTGATGGCATTAGGTGGATCCAGAGAAGACGAAGGTGATTAGAAATTAGCCTAGACCTTTGACTCCATCGGACATTAGAAGTTTCTTAGGTTCGACAGGTTATTACCAGAGGTTTGTAAATAGTTTCTCTTCTATGGATTCTCCTATGACAAAGTTGACCTAAAAGAAGGAAAAATTCATGTGGACCGATGAATATGAAAAGAGTTTCTAAACCTTGAAAGATAAACTTGTCTTCATTCCTATCTTGGCTCTACCGGAAGGGTTAAAAAGATCTATTATATATTATGATTCCTTAAGAATTGGTTTGGGGTGTGTATTGATGCAAAATAGTAAGCTGATAGCATATGCCTCTAGGCAACTTAAGGAGCATGAGAAGAATCATCCCACCCATGATTTGAATTAGGGGCCGTGGTATTTGCTTTGAAAATTTGGTGTCACTACTTGTATGAGGTTCATGTTGATGTGTTTATCGACCACAAAAGTCTCAAGTATGTGTTCACCCAAAACGATCTTAACATAAGACAATGAAAGTGATGGGAGCTCCTTAAAGATTATGATATGAGTCTGTATTATCACCTCAACAGAGCCAATGTTGTGCCTGATGCTCTATATATGGTGTGTTTGGGTACTCTAGCCCATGTTGATGATGGTGGCAGTGAGGTAGCTAGAGAGGTTCACCGATTGGTCAGATTGGGCGTGTTAGGTTGGATGAAGTTGATAATGGTCGTGTAGTGGTTGTTGATGGTTCTACCCCTTTTTTGGTTAAGAAGGTAAAGGCAAAACAAAATTTTGACTCTGCGTTGTTAGAGTTGAAGGCCTTGGTGAGAGATCATAAAGTGGAGGTTTTCTCCCAAGGGATGAAGCCCTTAGATACCAAGGCAGATTATTTATTCCAAATATAGATGATTTGAAAGAATTGATCTTGAAGGAGGCCCACAATTCATCATATTCTATTCACCTAGTTCAATAAAAATGTATAAAGAATTGTGGGATGTGTATTGGCGTGGTGGTACAAAGAGGGTCATTGCTAAGTGCATATCTAGATGACACAGTTGCCAATAAGTCAAAGCTGAACTTCAAAGGTCGGGTGGCCTAGCCCAAGACATAGAGACTCCAACTTGGAAGTGGGAAGAGATCAACATGGATTTTGTGGTTGGGTTACCTAAGACTAGGAAACATTTTGACACTATTTGGGTTGTTGTTGTAACACCCCACATCTTACAGTACTAGTACTATGCAAATGAAACGTGATATGGCTATTCAAATTAACACCAATTTTTAGAAGTGCTTGACTCTCAAATTAAAAGGCGATATGTATGTGTATTGATGAAGAGGGTCGAGTATAAATAAGTTTTAAGTCAAATTTAGGAGATCTTGGCCTTAAATGAAGTAAGAGGACTGTGGTGCTTGTAGGACTTAGGAAGCTAGCAGGTGAGTCACCTACTTGCTTAGCTTAAGTTTGCTAGCCAGACGGAGACGAGGCCCAACATCGAATTTGTCCAAGTCCAATTACGAATAAAGTCCGTGTTAAGGGTGTAACTTTAGCCCATGTTTTAGCATCATAAATAGACTACATTTTCAGCCCAAGAAGGATATAAAATGAGCCGAAAGACATCACAATTTCTTTGATAATTTAGGCCCAAACCAACTAAGAGAAAGGGAAAAAATAGGCAGCAAAGGCCCAAGTGAAAGGGAAAAATAGTATATTACTCACTTGACAAAATAATGCCTAAAATGTAAAAGAAAGTCGGCCAAAG
This sequence comes from Solanum virginianum, assembly GCA_000787875.1. Lineage (NCBI taxonomy): Eukaryota > Viridiplantae > Streptophyta > Magnoliopsida > Solanales > Solanaceae > Solanum > Solanum virginianum. The sequence continues at coordinate 10,505 of DF369792.1, forward strand.
AAATCCTTTAAAAGGACTTATAAGCAGCTCCTTCAAGTCATTTAACTTAGACAAAAAAATCATCTTTCCAAAGTTTTGTCTTTACACCTTCTTAGCGTTGCAAAGCAGCCACAAGGAGACTTTTAGGGTTCTTCGAGAAGCCCTACACCTTGAGGGTAAAGGTAAGTAAGAACACTTATGTGTTTAGTATTATTTTCTTATGAAAAACAAGAGGCTAAGCAGATTATACCTTTGTCAAAATTGATGGACAACATATGTTCCAAAGGTTGTTGTACATTTTTCTTATGTATTCGGAACCTTTTCTCTTTTTGGTTGGATTGATTATGAAGGGAGGCTACTATTCTTAAGGCTACTACACCAATTTTTTACAATCCGCAAAAGTGAGTTCTTGTATGATATCATAATTGTGCTCTTAATAGAAACTTGTGGGCTGATGATCAGAGATTGTTATTTCACATTCTCCATATACTTTAGAACTATTTATGCACTATTTAAGGACTATTTTTATGGGTATATATGGTAGGGACTGTTTGGTTAAACTTTGAACAAGTTTGGAATCGTCGACGTCGAAATGTAGCGAAGGGATGTAACGTTATGCTGCCTATTTATATGTTGTGTAGAATTGTTATGTGTTATGATTTATGGGCTATTGTAGGATTGTTATGACACTAAAATAGGCTGCACATGATATGTATATGAGAATGTGCAATAAAAAATACGATTAGAGGCGGAAAGGTTAAAAGAATTTGCTCGAATTTATAATTATACGCTTGCTGCCCGTGTGTCATTTTATTTATGAGATTGGGCTGCCAAGATGTATCTATTGGCTGCTAATGCTAATTTTATCACCTACTATATTATAGATAAATATTTGGATGAAGGAAAAGTTATATTGAGGTAGTAGCGAGGTCGTACAACGAGGTATGTAAGGCTACTTGTTTTTATATTACTTGGCATGAAATCTAGATCCTTCCTTAGAACATAGAGGCTCTTACCTACTCTGACATAACAAACAACCATGTGTCCACTCATTCACATGTTCATATGCTCCCATACATAGTCATTTACAAACCTTCATACATACTTGGATACCAAGATACACGAGTTCGTTCTACTAAATAAAGTTCATGTGTTGTTCTACCTTCTATGCATTTCACTATTTGTGTAACTTACTCCTTTCATTATGGTGTTGTCTTTTGTGATTATTTACATGTCATATGTTATATCTATAGTCCTACTGTTCTAACATTATGTCCACCAAAAGAATCATCACACAAGTAATTGAAAGATAATGTATATTGCTTATTGATGGGTAGTAACCCCAGGGGTGAAAGATTTACCTAGCTAGGGTCGATCCTATCACGGGGGGTAGCCCAAGAGATGAAAGGAAAAGCCTAGCTAGGGCCAATCCTAATATAGATTTAACACTAATCAGCTAGTCATTTGTATTACATATTGTGCACAGTTTATACAGTAAAGGTAAAGTAACAAAAAGAACATAAAGTACTGGATCCCATAGTATACCTACAAGTGGTCTCTTATCCTACACTAGTGCATAGTTTCATTTGAGTTGTTACTTCATATACAGTATTTCTAGCTTTACATATTCAGTACATTATCTCGTACTAATGTCCTTTTGGGGACTTGCATTTTATGCTGCGAGTATAGGTCCGAGTAGATCTCCTCAGTGGGAGTACAGGATATCCAGCTGCTGTTACCAAGCTTCAGGTTGCTTTGAAGCTTTGTGTATATAGAACTTATAATTTATATTGTATAGTTAGTCAAGGCGGGGCCTGTCCCGACCCTTATCAGATACTTTTCCTTATCTAGAGGATCTGTAGACTATGTTAATTAAAGTGTGGTCATGTCTCATACTTTAGACAACGTGGCCCCAACGGCTAGCCATATGCATTACTGCCTGTTTACTGTGTTGTATGATATTTTGCGTTATTCATTATAAACAAGGACTAACTTTTTTCCTTTTGAGTTATTTTCATTTGACAAGGAATTTAAAATTGATCTGTGGCCATATGCATTTCCTTTTGGCTTTTTATTACTGTTACTTTCTTAAAGGCATGTTGAATGAAGAAATCCCTTATAATATGTATAGAACGTGCATGGATACAGGTTGGTTCTCTCGAGACTTATCGGTAACGGGTGCTAGTCTGCCTTAACGGGACTTTGGGCATGACATCATATGTGAAAGTTGAGACTAAACACCATGAGCTTCACATGGATATAGGTTGGTTCTCCCAAGCCTTATCGACAATGGGTGCCAGTCCGCCTTAATGGGACTTTGGGCATGACCCTTCCATTGATTGAATTTGCCTATAAAAATCCCTTATAATATGTATAGAAATCACATGGATATAGGTTGGTTCTCCCAAGCCTTATCGACAATGGGTGCCAGTCCGCCTTAATGGGACTTTGGGTGTGATAGAAGTGGTATCAGAGCGGGTCATCCTAAGGGGTCTACAAAGCCGTGTCTATGTAGAGTCTTGTTTATCGATGTGTTGTACACCAGCTTTATAAGCAGGAGGCTATGTGGAATTTGGCAGTTGTTACTTTCTTTTGATTCTTTAGATTGTGGCATGGAGCTAAGTGTAATAGATGGATTGTGTCTAACTCTTAAATTGTTTTGTATAGCAAGTATGCCAAAAACTAGGAAAAACAAAGGTAAAGGGAAGGAAGTAGAAGTGGTGGTTGGTATACCCAGTTGGGTGAGACAATGAAATAAGGCTCAAGATGAGGCTCTGTCACAGATATCTCCAACTTCTCCAGCTCTTGAAGAACCAGGAAGAGTGAAATTCCCCTAAAATAACCTATCGATGCTACCGTGCAGGTCTGAGAAATGTAGTCCAACTATTTGCTTGTATAGTTACTGGACAAGGTCAAAGATAGGAAGGCCTAGTTATAGGTACAGGTGGTGCGAATAGGGCAGTTAGTATAAAGGTACGTGACTTCCTTAATTTGGGCCCTCCATCCTTTACTGGGTTAGATCCTAATGAAGATTCACAAGACTTTATTGATTAGATTCAATGCATATTAGATGTTATGCATATGAGTGGAACATAAGTTGTTGAGCTAGCGATATACAGATTGAAGGGTGTGGCTATATTGTGGTATGAAGCATGGAAGCAATCCAAAGATATAGATGCTCCCCCAACTACTTGGAAAGAGTTCAAAGAGGCATTTCTTGACCATTACTTGCCATTAGAGATCCGAAAGGCCCATGCAGATCAGTTCCTGAACCTCTACCAAGGAAATATGAGTGTGAGGGAGTATAGCCTTTAATTTAATTCCCTGCCTGGGTATGCTCCTAATATAGTTGCTACTATAGCAGATAGAGTTCATCCGTATGTGGATCAATTGGATATGTATCTAGTCATAGACTGTACCATTGCTTCCTTGAATAAATACATGGTTATAGTGAGGACGCAAGATTTTGCACAGAAATTAGAGGATCAGAGGCAAAGAAGAAGGACACAAGAGTTGGAAAGGGGGCAGGCCAAATGGGCCAAATCTACTGGGCAGTTCTGTTAGAGGCCGTACATTTGCGTTTTGGTACCACGACAAACATTCGAGGTTGCTAGTGTC
>DF369791.1:2373-15243 GCA_000787875.1 Solanum virginianum
CTATTATGTCAGATCGAGGTTCAGTGTTCACATCCCACTTTTGGAACGCATTAAGCATGGTTTTGGTAAACGATTAGACATGAGTTCAGCCTTTCATCCTCAGATCGATGGTCAATCTGAGCGGACTATTCAGGTATTGAAAGATATGCTTAGAGCCTACGTGATTTATTTCGGTGTTTAGTGGGACCAACACCTGCCCTTAGCGGAGTTTGCTTATAATAACATTTATCACTCTAGCATTCAGATGGCACCATTTGAGGCAATGTATGGACGTTGGTGCCGGTCAGCTATTGGGTGGTTTGACTCAATCTCTGTTGATGCATTAGACACTAATTTACTCAGAGATGCTGTGGAGAGGGTGCACCTGATCTAGAGTCGACTGTTGACAACCTAGAGCCGACAGAAAAGCTATGCCAACAGGAGAGTTCATCCCCTAGAGTTCATGGTAGGCGATCATGTGTGGCTGAAATATCACCCATGAAGGGTGTGATGAGGTTCGGGAAGAAGTAGGTGAGGTAGCGTATAAGTTGGCTTCGCCACATAGATTGTCAGCTGTTCATCCAGTATTCCATGTATCCGTGCTTCTAAAATACATACCGGATGAGTCTCATGTTATTTCTTATGATGTGGTAGAGTTGGGTCTGGATTTAACTTATGAGGAGAAGCCAGTATCCATTCTAGATAGACAGGTTTGTAGGCTTAGGACTAAGGAAATCTCTTCATTAAAGGTTCAGTGGCGACATCGGCCTGTTGAGAAGGCCACTTGGGAGATAGAGTCAGATATGTGTGCTCGATATCCTCAGTTTTTCGAAGCTTTAGGTACTTTCTTTTACCTTATGTTCGAGGACGAACATGATTCTTAAAGGTGGATGATGTAATGACCCGTTAGGTCATTTTGAGAATTAGTCCTCTTGATGTTCCTCAAAAATTTATCTCGTAAATTTTAAAGGAGTCTTTTGGACTATTTGATAACTTTTGTTATTTAGTGGAAGGGTAATTTTAGATAGTCGAATTAGTTGATGGGCTAAAATGATAATTTATTTGAAATATTGTATAAAATAGTAATGTTTTCAGATTTTTAAGTTATGGAAAAAATAAGATTTATTCAAATCATGAACTGGGTATGTTGACAGGGGTCACGTAAACATATCTTTAATTACAAGAATGTGCTAGGATGTAAAAGAATTAATTATGTGTGATTTAGTAGATCCATATTGTTGTATCTTTTTGCATAAAAGGTTTAGTGGTATTAAAAGAAAAGGAGATGTCCAAATGGTTAGGATAATTGATCAAAGGTGAAGTGTTGGAATGGGACCCAATATAATTAGCATTGTTAACTTGATGAACACTATTTTTGCAACTATATCTTTGTTACAATTTAGTGGAGATTACGTACTGCTTCATTAGTTTTTCAAAATTTCTTTTATTACCATATTATGATTTAAGTCTTGATATATTGAGATAGGTAATTGGATATTAAATGTATTGTAATAAATATCATTAGAGCTATGTTATTGAAGGAATTAAAATTTTACCCTAGGCTTGAAATTTAGGAAATTGATTGTAGAATTGAATGAGTTTTGAGTCTAGGCTAGACATATAGTAACATGGGTATCATTGGACTCCTTGTGACATGTATGTTCTGTTCTTGATAGAGGATTGTCATTTCGGGAATTGAATTCAAGATTTGTCCATTTGGTAGAATTGATTGAGTGCGGTTCCGGCATTGAGGTAAGTTTGGCTATCCTTCTTTGAGATTGGAATTGAGTGATTGAATATCCTTATGTTGTAATCCGTGAGATGGGATCGTATCATGTGTTGGGTTGATAATTCCTATGGTGATGTTAGCGTGAGGGCTTTGATTGTCTATGTGTTGCTTCGAGAGCATGTGACTCCTAGTTTGAGAACTTTGATGCTTATTGTGCTTATTGAGAGGAATATTGCTTCCATAATTATATCTTGAATGCATGCATCCTCATACTACATGACATTTTGAAAAATTGTGAATAGTGATTCGTATCATGAGTCCTTGACCACGAGCACTTGGGTAACAAGGTAGTTGATATGTTGTGATTGAGGTATATGGCCTGTGAGGTCCCCATGGGTCCCCTTAGTCTATGGAGCCTTAGCTCGACGAGGGTGTATACGGCAGGCTGTGTGACGGTCTTGATACCACCTTGCATTGCATTGCATTTTATATCATCTCATCATACTACTTGTGGTTGTTTGGATTGACTTATTTGAGACTATATAATTACTTTAATTTGCGTTGCTCTATAAAAATTGGCGGCACCGATGTCAGACTGGTTTTTCTATTGCATGTGGAAGCATTCCTAGATTATTTCATAGTTTATTCAATTTCTGATTCCCAGTCGGTTAAACCTACCGGGTATATATTATGTTTACTCATCCCTACTTCTCCCTCCCTGCAGATTCGCATTAGGATTATCCTCGTGTTAGTTGATTTGCTCGTGCACTTGTCTTATACTAGATCTAGTGGTGAGACTCAGGGCTTCGAGTTTCCATTGGATTTTATCTTAGTTATTTAGTCTTTAGTTTATTCAAAGACAGAAATGCACTTTTTTTATCAGTTTATGTATTAGATGTTCTTTACACTCATGACACCAAGTTCTGAATATGGTTTATGTAGTGGCTATCTATCTATTGAGTTCTCTTCTTTTTGTGTACTTTTTTTTTTGGGTTTGGAAATTAAGTGGCTTTTTAGTCATGACCTCATTTTGGGTCGTGACAGAAAGTTTGTTTACTAAGATTGACAAATATGAATTTTGGTTGAAGGAAGTTTCATTTCTAGGGCATGTGGTATCGAGTGAAGGAGTTCAAGTGGATCTGAAACAAACAAAGGTGGTAAGGAATTGGACTACACCCTTAACTCCAATAGATATTAGGTGTTTCTTAGGTTTAGCAGGGTACTACCAAAGATTTATTGAGGGTTTCTTTTCAATTGTCTCTCCCTTGACAAATTTACACAAAAGAAGGTCAATGTTTGGGACTGTGCATATAATGTGCCAGTGCAGGATTAATAGTAATTGTCGTTGTGGTTGTTATCAAGAGGATTAATTACCTCTAAGGAATTGAATATTATTGATCACAATATTCTTATTAACAATTAGGGATAAAGTGATTCCATCACATATCACAAGTAGAAATTTTATTATATTTATATGGTCCTATACCACACACAAGAAAGTTTTTTGCACTGTAGTTCTTCTTCACCTTCTTCCTATTAGCTTAATTATATTCCCTGCGAGTCTTTGGCACGAGTCTGGTGACCTCTCCATCTTTCACTTCATTCATAAAAATATGTGGTCCATCTAGTACAATGTCCCACAGCTGTAACGGCCCAACTCGCTAGTGATACTGTTCACTTTGGGCCCTAGGTCCGTACATCTTTAAAACACGTCACTAGTAGGTAAGGTCTATTTTTATGTTATTACATACACCCCCTCTATGGACTCAGCGTCCTTGCTGAGATTTGTCCCACCATATGAGATTCGCCTAAACTCAGCACTGAGGTTTGCCCTGTCTCATCGGGATTCACCTAAACTTAGTTGAACTTGACCCACATCGACAAGGCTGACACAGGAGTGGCTCTGATATCATCTGTAACGACCCAGCCCGCTACGCCCAAAGCGGATAATATTACTAGCAGGATGGATTATTACAGATGGCATTAGAGTCATTCCTATGTTAGCCTTGTCAATGTGGGTTAGAGTTCAACTAATTTAGGCAACACTACTAAAAAACTGCCAAAAACGACGAAAAAAGCGACGGATTACGTTGCTTTTTTGGTGAAAAGCGATGAAAAAGGGACGCAGTAAGTTCCGTCACTGTTTTGCTCATCGCTCTTTTAAAAGCGATGGACAGTGACACCAAAAAGCGATGGATGGCGTCTAAAATAATAAAATAAAAAATAAAAAAAGCGAGGACGTCCATCGCATTATTTTTTTAATTATTTATATTTTTGCGACAGACTGCGTCGCGAATATTAAAAAATGTAAATTTTAAAAAAATAAAAATAAAAAAAGCGACGGACTTGGTGACCCTGTCTGTTACTTTTCTGGATATTTTTTTAAAAATTCCAGAAAAGCGACGGACTTAGGGACTCTGTCCGTCGCTTTTCTGCAATTTTTTTGTCAACAGAACCCTGCAGTTTCTGCTGCCCACTTGCATTAAAATTCAAATATAATATATATATTAAAACAGCCCAATTCAGCACAATCAACAACAACTAAAACATTCAAAATATGTACTAATAAATACAATTAAATATAAAGAACATAGAAATTCATAATTTACAAAGTTATAAATTATTGCATATTTTATATTACATTCAACTTCAAATTTCACAACTTAATATATTCAAGTTAATTCCAAATTAATTCTAAGTTCAAGTTAAACACTTGTAAAGTTCAACTTAGGTACAAATCCTATAGTTCAAACTTTAAAGTATATCTAATCAAAATTCACAACGTGAAGTTCAAGCGAAGTTCTAAAATCTCAAAGTTCAAGTTCAAAATTAAATCTAAGTTCAATTTTTTTAAAAAAATCCTAAAGTTCAATTTTTATATTATAATAAACTTTAAAGTTCACAACTTAAATTCAAGTTCCAATTTTAATCTAAGTTCAAGTTAAACACTACTAAAGCCATAATCTTAACAAATCCTAAATTAAAGTTCAAGTTCTATATTGTCATAATCTTAATAAATCCTAAATTAAAGTTCAAGTTCTACATTATATAGAAGTTCAAAGTTCACAAATAAAGTTCAACTTATAAAATAGTATAAATTCAAATTCTAATGAAATTAATTCTAAGTTCTACTTAAATAAAAAATCCTAAAGTTCAAACTTAAGAAATCTTAACTTTATAGTACATTCAACTTCAAAGTTCACATCTCATTAAAAATATTCAAATTTTTCAAATTAAATATAATTTTAAGTTAAACACTACTAAAGTGCAACTACTTTAGTTCAAGTTTTAAATATATCTAATCAAAATTCAAACTAAGTTCCAAAATCCAAATTAAATCTAACCTTAAGTTGAACACTACTAAAGTTCAACAACAATATGTCTAACGTCATTCTAACTTCAACAACTCAATTCAATTCCAGCATTCTAACTTCAACAACAATATTTTTAACGTCATTCTAACTTCAACAACGTACCAACTCAGTTCAATTCCAACATTTTAACTTCAACAACAATTCTAATTTCATTCTAACTTCAATTATATTCAATTCCAACATTCTAATTAACTTAAACAACAATTCAATTTCAACTAAAAATACCTAATTTTCAATCTCATTCAAAAAACCCCAAATTCAAGCTAAAATCCTAAAATTTTTGTTTACTCACTACTTCACAGTACATACACAAAATCACTATGCTAATACCATTGTAATTTCATAACAATACTATTCCTACACAAAAGAACCCATTTCATAAACTAATTTCAAAAAATCAAATTTAAAGTTTACCCATAAAAACAAAAAAAAAATAACTTCATTCACTTATTCACAATACAATACACAAAATAATACTTGTAATATCATAACTTCAATATTAATAAAAGTGAAATGGGTTAGCTAAGAACTTATAAAATTCAAAAACTTAAAACAAGAAAATAATACCTACACTAAAAATGGAGCAAAAAGAGAAGAAAATTAGTTACCTTAGTTGTGGGGAGGAGTAAATCACGTTGGTGGTGGCGCCAGTGGATGGTGACAGAGGTTGGGGAGGGAAGGGCGATAGGTTGGGGAAGGTGGGTTAGGGTTTTGGAGAGAAGAAATGAAGTTTGAGAAAGCAAAAATGAGGAGAAAGTGGGGTTTTTATTTTATACAGACGCCCAGGGGCGACGGACAGCGTCTTTTTGTCTATCGCCCTTCATTAAAATATTTTGACCATTAACCAAAAAAGCGATGGACAAAACGACGCCTTCCGTCGCTATTATATTTTTTTAAAAATAATTATTTTAATAAAAAAGCGACGGACAAGGTCGCCTTGTCCGTCGCAATTTTTAAAAATTAAAAAAATTAAAAAAAATTGCGATGGATAGCATCGCTATGATATTAAATAATTATTTATTAAATAAAAAGAAATTGGAGGAGAATTCTGCCAAAAAATGTGATGAACATGTAGACGTTGTTCATCACTTTTTATTATCAAATATTAAAAAAATAAAATTTATATATAAAAGCGACGGACTGCATCCTTTAGTCTTGTCGCTTTTTGGACCGATGTAGTCCGTCGCTTTTCTGTCTGTCGCTTTTTCGTAATTTTTTAGTAGTGCAAATTCTAGTGAAGTGGGAAAATCTCAGTGCTGAGTCTAGACGACTCCTATACGGTGGGGTAAATCTCAGTGAGGATGCTGAGTCCATAGAGTGGGTGTATGCAACAATCCATCTTAAGAGGAGAAGTCCCACATTGAAAAAACACGAGAGAGATGTTGCGTATATAAGTAAATAGGCCTTACGTACTAGTGACGCATTGTAAAGTCATACGGGCCTACGCCCAAAGCGGACAATATTACTAAAAGACTGGGTTGATATAGAATCTATATAATAATCTATCTTAAGATGAGAAGTCCCACATCGACAAAACACACGAGAGATGTTGGGTATATAAATAAACAGGCCTTACCTACTAGTGATATGTTTTAAAGTTGTACGAGCTTAGACCCAAAACAGACAATATCACCAGCAGGCCGGGTCATTACAGATGGTGTCAGAGCCACTTGTTTGTCAGCCTTGTCGATGTGGGCCAGAGTTCAATTGCGTTTAGGTGAATCTCAGTGAAGCAGGGCAAATCTCAGTACTTAGTCTAGTGGAATCCTATGCAATGGGGAAAATGTAACGAACATGGTGCTGGATAGCATTTTTTTAATTTATCCATCTTCATTACTTGTTCCACTCCTTTATTTTTAATACTCATATATTTCTGGGCAAGAATAAGTGGAGGACAACATGTTATGCCACTCCATTAATAATTAGGTCCTATAAAGTCATTAAATTAAAAAAATTTATATATATATATATATATATATATATATATATATATATATATATAAGATTTTTTTCGGACAAGAGATAGTGGAATATTTCTAAAGAAAACCACTAGATGATATTTATTGCCTCTTAAGTAGTATATATATAGGACCCTAGACATCTCTTCCTATCACAAAATAGTAAAGAAAAGAGAAAACAAAGAAAAAAGAAGAGGTAGGCAACAGAAGACTTGCAGGTAACTATACAATTTGATTAATGTTTTATATTATAATATTAACTCTTTAGGTGGCTACATGTATGATTCTTCTTCATTCTCACCTTTCCGCTCTTTGTAGTTCTCCTTCATCATCACCCTTCTGCCAGTGCTTTTGGTTCATTCTTTAGTCCAACATATTACTATGTTGTGCGCTTCACATGTGTATATATTTTTGTATTAATATTGGGGGTTTGTATTTTATGAACACCATTACAGTTATATTATATAAAATAATTAAGACTCAATCCTAGGTTTGAAATTTAAGAAAACAATTGGTTATAGAATAAATTAGACAATTTGGGTCGATGTTAGGATATATAGTAATATGGGTTTTTTTGTGAGATTCAAAATCTTATGGAGATATTTATTTGACTAGATCGTGGTACTACGGGTTTCATTCAAAAAGGGAAGGCCCAAATGTTAGATTGATTGTGATTTGACTAAGGTAAGTGGACCTTCTAAACTTTGTAGTTCTTGTAGAATTTCCAAATTCTCCTTTCTTCTATGTGAAATAGTGATTATTTATTATTGATATCAAAGTAATATTTATTTTTAGATATGAATGTTGTTGAGGTTGTGATGGTATGGAGATTGAGGCTATTGCAACATTTATCGTATTGAGCTACCCATTATTGATTTGAGATGTATGACTCGTATGAGCATCATGCACATTTTATTACCATAAATATGATTATTGTGCATTTGTTATGTATTTGCGGGATGATCCAAGAAAAGAAATGAAAAGCCGAAGGGAAATGGTTTCGGCTAGTAAAAAAGAAAAGAAATGAAAAAGATGTACTATTTCGAGGGATGTGTCGCACACTGCAATGGATACTATATTTTGAGGGTCATGTCGCACGCCGCGATGGATACTATGATTCGAGGGTCGTGTCGCACACCATGACGGATACATAGTCCATGTGTGGGCCCCATGGGTTCTGACTGAGGCATGTTTATGATCAGCGAATGTGTGTCACTAGGACAGACATGCATCACTATTATTTGACATTACATAGCATTATTTACATCTCACGATATTTATTTCATCCCATAACGCTCTGGCTTGTTATGATTGTGTGGAGTGTTATTGAGATTGGTTATTTGTTATATTATCTGACTTGTTTGTGTCTTTGACATGATTAGTTTTGATATTAATGTAATGACACTTGATGAATTAGCGAGAACTTGATAAATTATAGAATTTTCCCTTTGACTTGAAAGTAGAATAATGATCTCTTATGTATTATGTCTTGCAGGGCTGGCTGATTTTCTATGCATGTTGTAGTTGATAAGGTAGGTTGGAATGAAAGGAGTTTGTGTATTCTATTGGACTTACTTTGTTTAGTTCATTTACTTTCTGGGTACCGCATGGTATTTGGTACTCACCCCTTGCTTCTACACTTGTGTAGGTTCTGAGCCCAAATAGTGAATAATATTTTCCTTGATCTTTCGAGGCTTCCCAGGAGACGTAGAGAGGTAGTTGTGGTCATCTGGCTGACTCTCTTATTCCTATTTCGTCTATACTTATTCTACTCGAGAAGAAGGACAATTTAGACTTGTATTTCTTTGATTATGTGTATTGTTAGTAGCTTGTACGCATGACAACCAAATCCTTAGGTAGTATTTAAGTTTATGGAAATTCTCAACTTAAGTTATCTACCTTAGTTAATTACTTGCGTGCGATATATTTATTACCCCTTTGAATTAAGGGTGACTTGTTCTGGTAGGATTGAGCAAGTGTTATCACGCCCAATTTTTGGGTCGTGACAGTTAGTATCAGAGCCTAGGATCATAGGTCTCATGTGTGTACAAGCCAAGTCTAAATAGAGTCTTAAGGATCAGTACGGAGACGTCTGTACTTATCTTTGAGAGGCTATGGCGACTATTAGGAAACTTCTATTTATTTATTCTCCTTTATCGTGCGATGGTATTGAGTTTATCTTTGAGAGGCTATGGAGATAGTTAGGAAACTTCCATTTATTTATTCTCTCTTATCATACGTGGTTATATTCGTTGGTACTAGGTTATGCCCGTGTTCTTTGGAGAGATAACATGGACTAGAGCTACTATTTCTTGTGGTAGAGGTAAGGTAGCTCCTGACAGAGTTGTCGAGGCCCCAATTAGAGGTAGGGGTAGAGCTCGAGCCAGAGGTCGTGCTTGTGGGGCAGCACCAGCGAGAGGTTATACTAGGGAGGTCTCTTCAGAGCTTACGACTGACCTTAGAAGGAACCAGGTCCCTTCAGAGCACGCATCATCACCTCTGTTGCAGGATACCTTACTGAGGGTGTTGAATGTACTTGAGAGTTTTGCTTCGAACGGTAATACGATAGGTGCGCCAGGTGATTCCTAAATCGGAGGAGGATCTTAGAACCCAGATCAGTATCATGTTCCACTGGTCCATGATCCGGTAGAATAACCACCAGTAGGTACTAGAGCTGAGATCGACCTCGCACCAAGCTATTGTGGTCCGGGGTGCACCTTGGCTATATTGACTAAGAGTGAGCAACGCTGCTATGAGATGTTTTGGAAGATGAACCCACCTCAATTTCAAAGTGGAAGGACAGAGGATGCTCATGAGTTTCTGACTACTTGTAGGGAACTGTTAGATACTATTAGCTTAGTTGAGTCACACCAGTTTAGATATGTTACTCTTCAGCTTCGTGGGCCAGCCAGAGAATGGTGGAGGACATAAAGTATGAGACCCTTTTTTGTCAGTTATCTAGATATGCCACAGCCATTATTCCAAACGAGATAGAGAAAGTTCATAGGTTTGTGAGAGGATTGATATATTCTATTCGATAGGTAGTGTTTAGAGTATCTAGAGATGGGGCCTCTTTCCAATCTGTTGTGAGTGCTGCCAAGGAGGCAGAGCTGATGGAGAGTGAAGAGTTTGGAGACCCTAAGAGGGCCCGCGTATCCGGTCAGTTTTCTGGTACCTCATCTGGAGGTAGAGGGTTTTATAAAGGGGGTAGCTCATCCCAACGTCAAGGACTAGTTCATGCATCATTACCCACTTCTGAGGGTGGTCAGACACATCGTGGGTCTACAGGACAAGACGGCTATAGTAGTTCATCAAGATCAATACGTCAGTCTTAGAGTCAGAAGTTTTGTTATGGTTGTGGAGATCCTGATCACTTGTTACGACAGTGTCCCTTATCGAGGGGACAAGGTGGACCCTATCCCAGATCTTCAATTCAGACTAGACCACCGGCACCATAATCATATAGAGGGCGAGGTAGAGCTTAGACAAATAGAGGTGGCTGCATTCCAAGTAGAAGAGCGAGTGGTTCCATAGTCCCACAGAGTGGGATTAGAGGCATTGCTCAAACGGGCAGTGGTAGGGGAGCACATTGCTATGCATTTCCAGGGAGGCCCGAGGTAGAGGCTTCTGATGTAGTCATCATAGGTATTATCCCAATTTGTCATCGATCTGCATCTGTATTGTTTGATCTTGGATCTACTTACTCTTATGTGCATCCTACTTTTTATCTGGATTCAAATTTCTATATGATCGTATGCCTATACCCATTCATGTTTCTGCACCAGTAGGTGAGCCTTTAGTGGTGGTTCGAGTGTATCGATCTTGTCTTATTTTTTTTATCTGGGTATGATACTTGGGCAGACATAATTATCCTGGATATGGTAGACTTTGATGTTATCTTGGGGATGGATTAGCTTTCTCTGTATCATGCTATCCTTGACTGCAATGCAAAAACTGTGACCTTAGCCATGCTCAGGGTACCAAAAATTGAGTGGAAGGGTGATAATGGTTCTTATCCAAGCAAAGTCATCTCTTACGTCCATGTTCAGAAATTGATTGATAGGGGGTGTTTGTCTTACTTGGCTTTCATTCGAGACACTAGTATTGAACCACCTTCTACAGACTGTCTATTCCTGTGGTTCAGGAGTTTGTCGATGTGTTTCCCACTAACCTTCGAGGTGTTCCACCTGATAGGGATATTGACTTTCCCATTGACCTAGAGCTAGGCACTAAGCCCATCTTCATTCCTCCGTATAGAATGGCTCCAGCTGAGTTGAAGGAATTAAAGGAGTAACTCCAAGATCTGTTTAGCAAAGGGTTTATCCGTCCTAGTGTATCACCTTGGGGTGCCCCAGTCTTGTTTGTGAAAAAGAAAGATGGGTCTACAAACAGCTTTTCGAACTCGTTATGGCCATTATGAGTTTCTAGTGATGTCCTTTGGATTGACTAACGCCCCTGCAGCATTCATAGAGTTGATGAATAGGGTGTTCCGTCCGTACTTAGATTCCTTTGTTATAGTATTCATCGATGACATTTTGGTGTATTCCAAGACTGAGGCTGATCATGTTAGTCACTTGAGGATAGTGCTACAAAGGTTAAGGGAGGAAAAGTTATATGCAAAATTCTCCATGTGCGAGTTCTGGATGGACTCGATAGTATTATTTGGGCATGTGGTGTCCAAAGAGGGGATTAGAGTGGATCCGGCTAAGGTGGAGGCAATTAGAGGGTGGACAAGGCCTACTTCAGCTACTGAGATTCGCAGTTTAGTGGGGTTAGCTGGGTACTATCAACAGTTTATTCAGGGGCTTTCTTTCATTGCAGCCCCATTGACTAGGTTGACTCGGAAGAATGTTTTATAGGGTTAGCTAGGTACTATCGAAGGTTTATTTAGGGGTTTTCTTCCATTGCAACCCTATTGACCAGGTTGACTCGGAAGAATGTAGCCTTCCATTGGTCTAAAGAATGTGAGGCGCGCTTCCAAAAGCTCAAGTCTTTGTTGACTTCGGCTCCCATTTTGATATTAGCTGAGACAGGTGTAGACTTTACAGTATATTGTGATGCGTTAGGAGTGGGGTTAGGTGGTGTACTGATGCAAAGGGGTAAAATGATTGCCTATGCTTCTAGACAATTGAAGGATCATGAGAAGAATTATCATGTCCATGACTTAGAGCTAGCAGCTGTGATATTTGTTCTTAACTTGTGGCGTCATTACATGTATGGTGTACTTTGTGAGGTCTTCACTGATCATAGGAGGCTTTAGTATATATTCAGCCAAAGGGATCTAAACTTGAGCCGGTGTAGGTGGATGAAGTTGCTAAAGGACTATGACTTAACCATTTTATATCACCCAGCGAAGGCGAATGTGGTGGCTGACGCCTTGAGTAGGAAGACTTCTAGCATGGGGAGCCTAGTCGCCATTCGAGTGGAGGAACAACCTTTGGCTAGGGACATTCAGCGTCTAGCTAATAGCCTAGTTAGGTTACAGCTTTCAATAAGGGTGGTGTACTTGCTTTCCTTGAGGCTAGTTCTTCCTTGATGGACCAGATTCGAGAGCGCCAGTTTGAGGACGTGAAGTTATGCCTCATCAGAGAGAAAGTAACCAGAGGAGAGGCTAAGGAAGCGGAGCTTGATCCTGATGGCATTTTAAGGATTGGAGGTCGAGTCTGTGTGCCTAAGGTAGGTGATTTGATTAGATTGATTCTTGATAAGGCTCACTATACTCATTATTCTATTAATCCAGGAGTAGCAAAGATGTATCATGACCTGAGTCAGCACTATTGGTGGTGTGGTATGAAGAAAGATATTTTAGAGTTTGTGGCTAAGTGTTTGA
>DF369790.1:1029-14106 GCA_000787875.1 Solanum virginianum
GCTCTCAACTTGAGACAAAGAAGGAGGCTAGAACTTCTTAAGGACTATGATATGAGTGTGCATTATCATCTAGATAAGGCTAATATGTTGGCGGATGCCTTGAGTAGGGTGTCTATGGGTAGCCTAGCTCATGTTGATGGTGGTGATAAAGAAGTGGCTAGGGAGGGGCATCGGGTGGGTGGCGGATGCCTTGAGTAGGGTGTCTATGGGTAGCCTAGCTCATGTTGATGGTGGTGATAAAGAAGTGGCTAGGGAGGTGCATCGGTTGGGTAGGTTGGGGGTTAGGTTGGAAGAGGTTGGTAGTGGTGTTGTTGTTGTTGATGGTTCTAAATCTTTCTTGGTTGATGAGGTGATAGCGAAGCAAGATCTTGATCCCTTCTTGTTAGAATTGAAGGCCTTGGTGAAAGAGGGCAAGGTGGAGGTTTTCTCCCAAGGGGGAGATGGTGCCCTTAGGTACCAACGTAGGTTGTGCGTGCCTTGTGTTGATGGTTTGAGGGAGAAAATCCTTAATGAGGCCCATAATTCTTTCTATTCTATCTGCCCCGGTTCCATCTAAATGTATAGAGATTTAAGGGATATGTATTGGTGGAGAGGCATGAAGAGTGACATTGCCAAATTTGTTTCCGATTATCATAGTTGTCAACAAGTCAAAGCCGAACATCAAAGGTGGGTGGCCTAACCCAAGACATAGAGATTCCTACTTGGAAGTGGGAGGTGATTAATATGGATTTTGTGGTTGGGTTGCCCAAGACTAGAAAGGGCTTTGATTCCATTTGGGTTGTGGTTGATAGGATGACAAAATTGGCTCACTTTCTACTAGTTAAGACTACCTATAGGGCTAAATATTATGCTAGGTTATACATTCATCACTTGGTGAGGTTGCATGGGGTTCCTTTGTCTATTATATTAGATCGTGGTGCTCAATTTACTTCACACTTTTGGAGGTCCTTTCAAAGGGGTCTTAGTACAAGAGTTAAGCTAGTACGACCTTCCACCCTCAAATGGATGGCCAAGCCCAAAGGACTATCCAAACATTTGAGGATATGCTTAGGGCTTGTGTATTGGAGTTTAAGCGTAGTTGGTATGATTATCTTTCCCTGATTGAGTTTGCATATTCCAATAGCTATCATTCTAGGATCGGTATGGATCATTTTGAGGCTCTCTATGGTAGGCATTGGAGATCCCCGATTGGGTGGTTTAAGTTTGGAGGATTGCCTTTTAGGGACCAGCTCTAGTTATGGTGGCTCTTGAGAAGGTTAAGATGATTGGAGAAAGGTTGAAGACGACCCAAAGTCGCCAAAAGTCCTATGCTGATGTGAGGAGAAGGGATCTTGAATTCAAGGTTGGTGATTGGGTCTACTTGAAGGTGTCACCCATAAAGGGTGTGGTCCATTTTGGTAAGAAGGGCAAGTTAAGCCCTAGATATGTAGGTCCTTATAGGGTGATGACAAGGATTGGTAAGGTGGCCTATGAATTGGATTTTCCCAGTGAAAAAGAGTTGGTTCATTCGATTTTTCATGTGTCTATGTTGAGGAAGTGTGTGGGTGACCCTAATGCTATTGTGCCTCTTGATGTTGTGGGTGTCATTGGAGACAATTTGACCTATGAAGAGGCTCTGGTTCAAATTTTTGATAGACAAGTAAAGAGGTGGAGAAACAAGGATGTGTCTTCCATTAAGGTCCTTTTGAGGAATCAACAAGTTGAAAGTGCTACTTGGGAGCCCGAAGCGGACATACAAAAGCTATATCCTTACCTATTCTACTCCACTCAAGCCTAAGGTATTGATTTAAGTCCTCTATATTATCTCAAGTCTTAAGTTCAGCCATCATGTCGTTGCATACATTCATGTTTAAATTGACAAGTTCATTATAATTTTACACTTATGATAAGATTTTTGAAATAATGTTTAAGTGCGTTGTTGTATCTCTATGTGGGCTGAAATTGTCATGTTTATGTCTCTCATATACGTCTTTTTGACATTTGAGACAAATGTTCCCAAGGGAGAGATATTGAAACGATCCCAAAATGTGCCCGAAAATGTCCCTCCAAAGTGTCTAAAATTGTAATTTTCATATATCTAAAAGTACATGCGCGATATCAAAAATCTGCCATCATATTCTTTTTCAGGGGGTCAAATCGAGTGGGGGATAGGTGTGTCATGAGATTTTGGAAGAAAGGGGAATTGAGTCCATGTTATATTGTACCTTATCAGATTGTGAAGAGGATTGGGAAGGTCACTTATGAATTAGAGTTTCCTTCCAAGTTAGACATGTGAAAATAGCAAAAATACGATTTCTAGTGAGCATTCGCGCCCCTGGCGCAATGCGCCGAGGGCGTGCCATAGTGCTATTTTTGGGCAGTTATCCAAGTTCGGTCTAAGGCTTTTGAGTCTTGGGCCTAAGTGTTCTCAAATGTGAAAACACCTATACTTAGCTATATTTCACCCTCATATAATTCTAAACATTCCCCAATATTCATTCAAACACTTAGCCAAATATTTTACTCCTAAATTCAAGTCTCAAAACTCATCCAAATCTCAAGGTTCTCATTTAAGCTTCAAGGCTCCATCTCTAATCTTCATCAACTATTCTCCAAAGCTAAGGTATGTGGGTTTCTTTCACGAGGTTGTAGGCCTGGGTAACCTTATTGAGGGGTTTGTACCTAGATCGCCATGCTCGGGAGGTAGCAGGCCCGTGAAACCATGTAAAGGGGTTTGTACCTTGATAACCTTATTGGGGGTTTGTACCTCATCAACCTTGTTCGGGGGTTTATACCTCATCAACCTCATAAAGGGGTTTGTACCTTGATAACCTTATTGGGGGTTTGTACCTCATCAACCTTGTTCGGGGGTTTATACCTCATCAACCTCATAAAGGGGTTTGTACCTCATGGGCCTCTCCAAGGAGTTGGTAGGCCTTGGATTACACTAATATTGATCACTCCTTACACTTGTAGTATGTTCCATATATATAAGTATGATTTTATTTCAAGCATCATTCATACATGCCAAATTATTATAAGTTTATTCATTGTCTATGTTATGCATTTTGCTTATGGTGCCTATCTCTTGTTGCATTGTATCCTACATACTTAGTACATTTAAACGTACTACCACATGCTGAAGGTGTCACCCATAAAGGGTGTGGTCCATTTTGGTAAGAAGGGCAAGTTAAGCCCTAGATATGTAGGTCCTTACCACATGCTCTATGCCTACATGATGTCACCATGTAGGAATCGGATCCCCACTTGAGCATCCTGCTCCACATCGCTAGTACTATATCCCTCAAGCTTTTTGGTGAATCCTCCCTTTCGGGGACAATGTTTATGATCTTATGCTATGCACTAAGACTATCTTTCTTCTTATTATGTATTGACTATGAGGGTGAGTCTAGTTGTTTGTCTTTGCCCTCGGTCTTATCTATATAGTAGAGGTGTTGTTAGGCATGATATGTATCTATGTTATGAGCTTTGATTCTCTTGTTTCTTGATGTTTATGTTATGAAAGTTGTCCCTTAGCCCCGTTGTCCTTATTTACCATTTCTTGTTGTATTTTATTGCTTTCACGACCAAGGATGCATAATGATATGTTAAGAGGCTTGCTTAGGGACCCCTCGGGTTCCCCATACACCGTATCACATCTAGGCCCTAAGCGTGGGTCATGACATAAACAATGATTGAAAACTGCATAAAGTTGCCAAAAATCCTACACCAATGTCAGGAGGAGAGATTTAGAGTTTGGGGTAAACGATTATGTGTACTTGAAAGTGTCACTTGTGAAAGGTGTCATGAGATTTTGGAAGAAAGGGGAATTGAGTCCATGTTATATTGTACCTTATCAGATTGTGAAGAGGATTGGGAAGGTCACTTATGAATTAGAGTTTCCTTCCAAGTTAGACGGAATCAATCTAGTGTTACACGTGTTGATGTTGAAGAAATGTTTGGGCTAACTTGGTGATCCCTGTGGAGAGCATTGTAATGAAGGATATCTTGACCTATGAAAAATTCCAATCCAAATCCTTGATCGTCAGATTCGCAAGTTGAGGACCAAGGAGATAGCCTCAATCAAAGTACTGTGGAGAAATCAATTCGTTGAAAAAACCACATGGGAAGATGAGGAATAGATGAAAGCAAAGGATCCACACTTACTCGTCCCAAATGATGAGAATGTTAAAGGTAATTTCCTTATCCTTCACTAAATTGATTGTTTTTTCTTGAGTTGATTATCTATTCTTGAGTTTGAATAAAGTTGATTGATGATTGAGAAAGAGTTGAGAGTTCGATTGATAGATGTGAATGTAGAGATAAGTTTTGAGTCTATTTGTGCCTTGATATTTACCTTTACTCGTCATTCGAAAACGAATGATCCCAAGGGGGAGATGATGTAACACCGGGTAAACTTACTAAAATATCCCTAGAATAGAGATGTGCATGTACACGTCTTCAAATGCTTCATTTGCTAATCTAATACCGAATATGCAATCAGCATGAAAAATGGTCTCGTTTAAATTTTTAGAGCTATCGAATTGAAAAATAATTTTTCGATCTAAAAATAAAATCTAGTGTTGATGCGATGCGCCCCTGTAGCAGATGCACTCTTATTTTTTTCAAATATTTTTTGATGGAGATTGAAAAACTCATTTAGGAAATTTCTGAAAAAAATACACTGAGGCGCTCGCTTTCCCGTAATGCAAACTTTTTCAAAAATTTATGAGGGGCATACCGGTCAATTCCCAATCCCTCCTAAACTCAAAACACCATCAAAATAAGTCATTTTAATGTGTAAAAATGGTCTAAAACACCATTCCTAAGCCATTTTAACTTCTTGAAAGAGACTAGGGCTTGAAAGAAAAGAAGGAGAATGTCATGACCCAACCTATGGGCCATGACTAGTACCCAATTGGGGTACTACAACACAACTTACTAAGCCAGAATCTAATTATAATAATTAACTCATTTACAGAAATTTTGGCAGAGTTTCCTCTATTTTACTGACAACCCACCTGCATACAAAAAATCCCCAGCATACAATACATACATACATATATACATGCGGGCGGACAAGGTCACCGCTCCGGTTAAACCGTCCAACATATACAACATACGTACATAATATACAAACTGACATAACTCATACTCACAAGCGTCCATAGACCTTAATACAAACAAACTGAATCATAGGATGGGATAGGGCCCCGTCATACCCTTGAACATGTATAAATACAGATGAAGAAATAAGTGTATATACCAAGAGTTTACTCCAAAGCAAAAGGAGCACTTCAAACGACAGTCAGAGATCCTAAGCTGGTGGCTCACTAACCTGTACGTCGACACCTGCGGGTATGAAACGCATCCCCAAAGCAAAGGGGGTCAGTACAAAAGATGTACCGAATATGTAAAGCAGAATGTACAGAATATAAAATTTGAGTAATCCCTGAGACAAAATCATAGTAGTCCCAAAACATAACCTAAACCAGAGTACTTATTTTTCAAAACGTAGAGTGTATATCCAAAACCACAAAACATTTATTTTCCAAAATACAATATATGCATAGGACAGAGGAAATATGGATGTCTGCCTGTCAATGGCGCCATAACGCGACATAACACCAGAAAGTTTCAAATCTTCAAATCCCCGTCACATATCACATATTAAACATAGAATAAGTAAGCCGGGCGTTACGTATCGCCATCCTTGTCTCACACATCATAAACATATCAGAAGGCCCAATCATGACATAACACCATCTAAGTAGAGCCCGGCCCTTGGGCAAAGCCGATCCGCCGCACACGATATAACACTAGAATATACATATATATATATATATATATATATATATATATATATATATATATATATATATATATATATATCATAGTACGCACGATAACAACCAGCCTGAGAATCGGTGTACGATATCATAATAGGCACGATTAGAGTCGTGAGGATGGTATGCACATATTCTTTATCAAAAATCCCAAAAGGGTAGTAAAACATTCATGTTCTAAAATAACATATTATTAGTTCTAAATTCTTTAAAATTGTCATGATTTCATAAAAGAGGTATCGCGGGTCCCTCGGCCAATGGAAACCCCAACTAGCCTGACTTAGAAGGAACATACTTAGTCTAGATTGCACAAATTCCTATGAGACATGTCAAAACTGATTTCAAAGTAATTTGAGTTTTCTATCAAAAGTTTGGGTATTCTATCAAAAGTTACTAATATTTATACTTTAAAAACTATTAAAGAATGTATTCTTTCAAACTTGTCAAATTTTACATATTCTTACTATTTATGAACTTCAAATACACAAGAGTCAAGAATATGACAAATTTTCATAAGATTGCCAAAGAATGAACACAGAGAGTATTTCTTGTATAGATGAACAGTATCCTAAGGTGAAAGAAATAGCTACAATATACTTGGATTGCTTAGCATAAAAGGTTGACTGTTAGGAGTCCATTTATTCCCAATATTGAGTGTATTGAAAATTGAACTATGTTGTTCCTTGTTTCTTTGGGTAGAATATCCCAATCTATATTTGTTGTCATTCAGACTATGGGTCTCTAGAAATACTGGATTTTGGTGTCATATAGTGATGAGTCAGTCTCTTTTTCACCCAAACACCACACTTTCTGATTTACCAAAGTTGAACAAAGGCTAAATAGACAAATTTTATAATGGATGAGCCAGTCTCTTTTTCACCCAAACACCATACTTTCTGATTTACCAAAGTTGAACAAAGGCTAAATAGACAAATTTGATAATGGATATCTAAAAGTGACAGTTCTGAGTGGATATAGTTAAATATTGGTTGAGAATTTCACAAGGGTACAATTAGATAGTATGCTGATTATGGAATGGATATACCTTTTCAGTCAGAAATTTTGTTTGTTGCATTAAGTCAGGGTATAACTAACGATTAGTTAAAAGCATGAAAAGTCTATGAGCGTCCCAAGAATCTTCTGAGTGTTGGCTATGAGACTATGATAAGAGGCACAAAAGTACAGACTATTATAAGAAATTCATGAACCTCATCAACTTGAGCAACAAAGGTGAAAGACAACCCTTTTCCTTTATTAAGTCAATATCCAGAATAATATCCTTCAAATTGCCGAAACAACTTCTTGGCTTCATAAAATATCCTTCAAATTGCCGAAACAACTTCTATGCTTCATAGACTCTCCATCCAAGTTATGGTTGGGACTGCACGTTCTGAAGTGTCAGTGTGAATCTCAATAAAGTCACTTAAGCCCGAATTGTAAGAAAGGAAGGATCTTTCGAGATTCATGATGTTATCTACATTTAGCTAAGTCATGCCAAGAACAAAATGCTTTACATACCTCAATACCTTCTCCAAACTAATCCCAACGCAAAGCCTATCCAACTTATACTTCCAAATGTTCAACGTCTACAACAAATCACAATAACGTCAAACGATTAGCTAAAGGCCTTTTTGGGCCTTAAACTTCAATTTGCCCTCTAATTCTATAAAACTTTTGGCAGCACCTACCCTTAAAATTAGCCACCCCAAGAATCCATCTTGGCTCAATTTAATCAACACAAGAACAACAACTACCCAACAACATCAACAAGCATTTCCAATGCCATTACAACACCAAATACACTAACTAACATCATTTTATCATAACCACAAAAATAGGGCAGCACACTAAAAACTGGACAGGATATGTTTTTTTTCCGCAGTGATCTACAAAATACAAACAGCTTTATAGATCCTACCATAAAAACATAATTTATTTGGGTGATCATGCAGAAAGTACAAATTGCCAATGCTGTAACAACAATACCAGGACCCTTTGAGTTTGTGTTTTGACTGTTTGTAAGTTCATTTAAAAGAAACATTGGCAACTGCCTAAGGAGGTACACTGCCTTGATTGCTATCTGCTTTATGTTTATTGGACCAAAAACAAGGGAGTAATAAATGTCTCCAACACCTAGGTAGAATACTCAGATGGAAAAACATAAAGTGCAAATCTCTTTCATGTTTGTTTTAGATGTGCAAAGCAAAAGCCTCAAATCTATTATCTTTATTTTATCTTACATTTGATGCATAACATCCTTATATCTGATTGAGACATCATTACCAAGAGCTTGGTTTTAGCTAAGCTATTCAGTAATGAAAATATTGCGCATTCCTTTACATCTATCATACACGAAACTCTGAGTTTTAGCTACAGGAGGTAATAAATGTATGTCTTACAGTTATATTATGTGAATATGTGCTAGTAAGCTCCCTGAATCGACAAACACTAAAGAGAAGATTCTCAAAACTGTCCCTAGCATGCTCTTCAGTGAGTTCCTCCCTCTCACACTTTCATCACCCTACCATGATTATTTTATGCTAACTAAAATCAATTCAAAATTTCCAACACAATACAACACAACATAACATTCACGTCCAAATTCGGCCAACCCCATACATATACAATTCACTCCCAACATTCAATATTTCTTGATTTTGTTTCATTTCAACATACTACAACATACATAGACCCTTAAGAACACATAAAACAAGAGAAATTCTTACCTTAACACTTCAACCCTTCAATTGGGTTAGGGTTCCAATTAAGAAGAAAGAAAGGTTTCCTTCCTCCAATAGCTACTTCAAGCTTCTTAGAAAACCCAAAATCAAAGATTCATACCATCAAAATGATTTTGAGATTGAAGAACATGAATTTTGGTTCCCTCTTGCCTTGGCCGAGAGGTCCTTTTGTTGGTCTTCAAGGTTTTCTTGTGAAATTTTGGCTAAGTCTTGAAAGTCTTGAAAATCAATTTAAGACAAGGCCAACATACATATATAAATAATATCTTGGTCCACTTAACCACTTAGACCAATAGGAAAACAACACCATGCAAGCACTTCCAAAAAAAATATCTTTTAGGACTCAAGTTATAAAAATTACACTTTAGAATATCTTTTAGGACTCAAGTTTTAAAAATTACACTTTGGTCCCTAAATATTTTTCTTATTGATCCAATTAAGGACATACGGAGTCTAACATCCTCCCCCCTTAGAACATTCATCCTTGAATATTAAACTAGCTTTACGAGGTATGCATTCAATTAGGAAGAGTTTTCTTTCCTTTGCTATCTAGGTTCCCAAGGGGTTACCCATCCTAATTCTACTCTCACCCAAGCATGCTTAACTTTGGAGTTCTAACGGGATCTAGTGCGTTACTGCTGGTATGATCGCATTCGAGGATTTCCAAGTCATTCCTCCTCGGTCCTTACCTCGCCACAGTACTATAACAGAAGCTAACTAATCCATATCTATAATCATATCGAAATCCATCATATCTACTTCTGCCATGATCCAACCAATCACTGGACAGTCCCTAATCTGATGGCCCCGATGACTGCACCCAAAACAAGCATCGGTGGCGACAAGGCAGTTCCCGAAGTGTTTCTCTCCATAATAAGATCACCGAGGTCTAGGTGGTCCTATCTGACTGCTAGACCTCGAACCTACGCTTGAATAACCTGCCCCCTCCGACCTCCTGCTGATGAACTGCGGGGGTGTGCCTTGTACCGACCGGGAAAAATCTTTACCCTGCTGCTGGGGTTGTCTATCTTGATAGTACCTTACATACTCAGACGATCTGGACCTCTTGAGTTGACCTCTATCATCCCCTCTATCAATTTGCCATCCTCTGCACCGATCCTCCATACCCTGGGCATGGGCCTGAATGCGCACAATGTCCATACCAGGTAGGGAAGCCATCAATAAACACCTATCAATATAATAAGAGTCCAGTCCTACGGTATAGTGAAGCATCTATCATACTGATAATATGTGCAGGTGCATACCCGGCCAAAGAATCAAATTCTAGACTGTATTCTTGAACCGATTGGCCCCGCTATCTTAGCATCAGAAACCTGTCCTCCCTGGCGCGCCTGATTTCTGGAGGTAAAAAGTGAGCCAGAAACGCTTAAGTGAATTCATCCCAAACAGCTAGCGGGGCACCCTCACCTCTGGATAATAGCCATGACTTATACCAATTTGCTGCAACATCATGCAGCCGATAGGATGCCAGCTCTACAGATTCTGCTTCAGATGCTTCAATCACCCTTAATGTCCGCTGCATCTGTCTCACGAACTCTTGATGGTCTTCTGAAGGTTTGGGCCCAAAGAATTCTGGGGGTCCACATGCCAAGAAATTATGGACCCAGGAACTATCTCGATGGGCTACCAAACTACTTCTAGCCTCCAACTTATGGGCCGTGACTAGTACACGATTGGGGTACTCAGACACAACTTGCTAAGCCAGAATCTAATTATAATAACTAACTCATTTACAAAAATTTTGGTAGAGTTTTCTCTATTTTACTGACAACCCACATGCATACAGAAAATCCCCACCATACAATACATACATACATACATATATACACGCAGGCCGACAAGGTCACCGCTGTGATTATACCGCCTAACATACACAGCATACGTATATAATATACAAATTGACATAACCCATATGCATAGGCATCCACAGACCTCTATACAAACAAACTGAATCATAGGATGGGACAGGGCCTCATCATACCCTCAAACATGTATAAATATAGGATGAAGAAATAAGAGTATATATCAAGAGTTTGCTCTGAAGCAAAAGGAGCACTTCAAACGGCAGTCAGAGATCCTAAGCTAGTACAACATAACATTCACGTCCAAATTCGGCTCTGAAGCAAAAGGAGCACTTCAAACGGCAGTCAGAGATCCTAAGCTAGTGGCTCACTAACCTGTACGTCGACACCTGCGGGCATGAAACGCCGCCCCCAAAGCAAAAAAGGTCAGTACGAAAGACGTATTGAATATGTAAAGCAGAATGTACAAAATATAAAATTTGAGTAATCCCTGAGGCAAAATCATAGTAATCCGAAACATAACCGAAACCAGAGTACTTACTTTTCAAAATGTAGAGTGTATATCCAAAACCACAAAATGTTTACTTTCCAAATTATAATGCATGCATAGGACAGAGGAAATATGGACGCCCACCCGTCAATGGCGCCATAACATGACATAACACCAGAAAGTTTCAAATCTCCAAATCTCCATCACATATCACATATCAAACATAGAATAAGTGAGCCAGGCATTACATATCGCCATCTTTGTCTCACATATCACAAATATATCGGAAGGCCCAATCATGACATAACACCATCTAAGCGGATCCCGGCCCTTGGGCGAAGCCGATCTGCCGCACATAAATAACACCGAAATATACATATACATATCATAGTGCGCATGATAACAAATGGCCTGGGAATCGGTGAACGATATCATAATAGGCATGATTAGAGTCGTGAGGATTGTATGCATAAATTCTTTATCAAAAAATCCCACCATATGTCCTTAATTGGATCAATTAGAAAAAAGTTTGAGGACCAAAGTGTAATTATTAAAACTTGAGTCCTAAAAGATATTTTTTTGGAAGTACTTACATGATGCTGTTTTCCTATTGGTCTAAGTGGTTAAGTGGACCAAGATATTATTTATATATGTATGTTGGCCTTGTCTTCAATTGATTTTCAAGACTTTCAAGACTTAGCCAAAATTTCACAAGAAAACCTTGAAGACCAACAAAAAGGCCTCTCGGCCAAGGCAAGAGGGAACATAAATTCATGTTCTAAAATAACATATTATTAGTTCTAAATTCTTTAAAATTGTCAAGATTTCATAAAAGAGGTATCGTGGGTCCCACAACTGATGGAAACCCGAACAAGCCTGACTTAGAAGGAACATACTTAGTCTAGATTGTACAAATTCCTATGAGACATGTCAAAACTGATTTCAAAGCAATTCGAATTTTCTATCAAAAGTTACAGATATTTATACTTTAAAAACTATTAGAGAATGTATTCTTTCAAACTTATCAAATTTTACATATTCTTACAATTTATGAATTTCAAATATACAAGAGTCAAGAATATGATAAATTTTCATAAGATTGCCAAAGAATGAACACAGAGAGTATTTCTTGTATAGATGGATAGTATCCTAAGGTGAAAGAAACAACTACAATTTACTTGAATTGCTTAGCATAAAAGGTTGACTATTAGGAGTCCATTTATTCCCAATATTGTGTGTATTGAAAATTGAACTATGTTGTTCCTTGTTTCGTTGGGTAGAATATCCCAATCTATATTTGTTGTCATTCAGACTACAGGTCTCTAAAAATACTGGATTTTGGTGTCATATAGTGATGAGTCAGTCTCTTTTTCACCCAAACACCACACTTTCTGATTTACCAAAGTTGAACAAAGGCTAAATAGACAAATTTTATAATAGATATTTTAAAGTGATAGTTCTAAGCACCACACTTTCTGATTTACCAAAGTTGAACAAAGGCTAAATAGACAAATTTTATAATAGATATTTTAAAGTGATAGTTCTGAGTGGATATAGTTAAGTATTGGTTGAGAATTTCTCAAGGGTACAATTAGATAGTATGCTGATTATGGAATAGATATACCTTTTCTGTCAGAAATTTTGTTTGTTGCATTAAGTCAGGGTATAATTAAGGATTAGTTAAAAGCATAAAAAGTCTATGAGCATCCCAAGAATCTGCTGAGTGTTGGCTATGAGACAATGATAAGAGGCATAAAAGTACAGGCTGTTATAAGAAATTCATGAACCTCATCAACTTAAGCAGCAAAGGTGAAAGACAACCCTTTTCCTTTATTAAGTCAATTTCCAGAATAATATCCTTCAAATTACCGAAAAAACTTCTATGCTTCATAGACTCTCCATCCAAGTTATGGTTGGGACTGCACATTCTGAAGTTTCAGTGTAAATCTGAATAAAGTCACTCAAGCCCGAATTGTAAGAAAGGAAGGATCTTTCAAGATTCATGACGTTATCTACATTTAACTAAGTCATGCCAAGAACAAAATGCTTTACATACCTCAATCCCTTCTTCAAACTAATCCTAAAGTAAAGCCTATCCAACTTATACTTCCGAATGTCCAACGTCTACAATAAATCACAATAATATAAAACGATTAGCTAAAGGCCTTTTTGGGCCTTAAACTTCAATTTGCCCCCTA
>DF369785.1:7228-19041 GCA_000787875.1 Solanum virginianum
CGCCAAATTGGCCAATCCAATATTATTCTTACAACTAGCTAATTCTAGATTTTGTAAGAATTCCCTTCATAATAATCCACTTGTAGCAATATCATGAAGGATTCTATATAAGCTTGTGCATATATGTAGATACTAATAAATCTTGCAAGCTTACACTCAAATAAATCGCAATATTATCCTCTCATTCCGAAATTTCTAAAACAAATTAACACCTAACCTCCGGATTTCCGAAAAATAGTAATAGTGATTCCAAATTCGTAATTAGTCCAACATACCAAAGTGTGGGTTCTAACATGGTTAGTCGAATTTTTTGAAGGCATTTTTCCAAAGAAAATGAGAGGGCCACAGAAGAGAGCTTGGAGACGACGTACTTGATGGAAGATAGAAAGAGTGAACTTTTTTTTTTTCTTCTGTTTTTCTCTTTTTAATTTCTGTTTGTTGTTTATTCATGTTTTGACAGCAATATAATTATATATGTTATTATATAAATCTTTCACATAACATTAGCAACATCCCTTCCTCTTTGTTACTTAAAATAGGTGTATCCTATCTTGGATAGTCTTTTTCTTTCACGAAGATGTTTTCTTGAAAAATAAATGATTTTCCTACTTTTTTTTCTTTTTTATGTTTGGCAAGTAAAATTTCATTTAATATCATGTTGAGAAGATATCCTCTTTCACAAAATGAAAGAATAATTGAAGGACCAGTAGTCCCAAACATACTTTTTCTTTCTTCAACTTTGTGGAAATTGGCATAAAGACTTACAAGTCATCGTCCGCTAGTTAGAGTACAGTATCCCTTCCTCAGGTGAAAACTATTGTGTACCTAACAAGTTTTAATCACTAACTCGGATTGACCTTTTATGATTGTATAAATTCCATGGACAAATTGCACCCAAATTTATTGCATTCTTACGACTTGGTTTCCCTTAATTAAAATGTCCCTTGTCATGTGGAAGATGAAATGGAGTAAAATCATGTCTTTATTGACTTGGTCATGTAATAGTTTCTCCATTTGAAAAGTATTGTGGGAAACTGAAGAAGAGATGTTGATGGACATAACTAAAAAATATGTATGGATTTTGTAACAACAGAACAATCTGTTATTTGCTGAAAAAAATGTGGCCTCTCTTTTTCGTTTATTTACTTTTCTGTTATGTCTTTCTAAGTCGAAGTTTTTCTTCTTCCTTTGAGCATCATCTTTGCTCACCCAGTGAAGCTTCTGCTTTGCTTCAGTTTAAGCAATCCTTTGAAATTATATCCGACTACCCTCTTATTCAGTGTGTTAGAGATTCTTTCCCAAAAACAAAGTCTTGGAATGAGAGTAGGGATTACTGCTCTTGGGATGGTGGCACTTGTGACATGTTAACCAGTCATGTTATCGGTTTGGATCTCAGTTGCGGTCAGCTTAATGGAAGTATTCATCCCAACAGCAGCCTCTTCCAACTTCATCATCTTCACACACTAAAACTTGCTAATAATGAATTCTCTTCTTCTTCAATCCCACATAACATTGGCCCCGATTGACGAATTTGAGGAATGTCAACCTTTCTTATTCTTACTTTTATGGAAAAATCCCAACAGAAATGTCATACCTTTCCAATTTTGTGTATGGACTACAACTTGATCAGAGAACATTTGAAACAATGCTTCACAACTTCACAAATCTGGAGGTACTATCTCTTCATTGTGTCAACATCTCATCTCCTATACCTCTGAATATTTCTTCTTCCTCCTTAATGTACGTGGATCTTCAAGATATCAAGTTGCAAGTTGTTCACATGGAGAGCTTTTTCCTTCTGCCAAACTTGGAAATGCTCATATTGGGAAACACTCTGTTGGATATTTCATATGCAGGATCCTCCTGTGAGCTGTCTGATTCAATTGGCACATTGAGTTCCTTGAATAGCTTGTACCTTGAAGGATGTCAATTCTCTGGTCCCATTCCTGATTCTATTGGCAACCTAACACAAATTATGCAGTTGGATTTGAGTGATAATAATTTCACCAGCCATATTCCTTCAACAATTTTCAACTTGACTCGTCTTCAATACTTAGACTTGTTGAGTAATTCCCTATCTGGACCACTTCCAAATAATGCCAGCATGCTTCAAAAGCTAACCATACTGGATTTGTCTTACAACTCTCTGAATGGTGACATACCATCTCGGGTGTTTAGTCTCCTTTTGCTATATTCATTGTCGCTCGGTCATAATCGATTTAGTGGACTACCTGATGAGATCCAAACAAATCCAACTTTAGGAGACCTAGATTTAAGTCATAATCAACTCGATGGTTCTCTTCTTCAATCACTTGCGAATCTCACAAACCTTTTTACCCTTGACCTTTCATCCAATAACATCACTGGTGATGTGGGAAGAATAAATATCACCTTTCCTAGACTAGGAGCTTTGAAGTTATCATCTTGTGAACCGAAGGATTTTCCACACTTCTTGAGAAATGTAAAGACACTTTGTGCCTTGGATATTTCTAACAATAAGATTCGCGGTCAAATCCCTAACTGGTTTAGCGGCGGCATGAGGTGGGACTCCTTGTGGTATTTAAACATTTCACATAATTCATTAACAGGTCACTTACCGCAGTTTCATTACTATAACTTAAAGTATCTTGATCTTAAATTTAACTTCCTTCAGGGGCCACTATCTTCATCCATTTGTAACATGACCAAGCTATCCTTATTAGATTTATCATGCAACAACTTCAGTAACTCGATTCCAAATTGCATAGGAAGCATGGTCAATCTGAAAGTGTTGGACTTATGAAGAAATAATTTCACCGTGAGTCTTCCACCATTTTGTGAGCCTAGCGATTTGTTGAGAACCATTGTCTTGAATGGTAATCGTTTTGAAGGAACTCTCCCTGTGACCTTGCTCAACTGTGTTGGTCTAGAAGTTCTTGATGTGGGGAACAATGCTATAAATGACATATTTCCCGCTTCGCTAGGAACACTTCAAGAACTGCAGGTCCTGATATTAAAGTCCAATGTGTACTTGTCAGAATAAGTTTTGCTTTCCTAAGTTGCGAATTTTTGATCTTTCTCGTAATGAATTCAGTGGCTCACTTCCTGCAAATATTTTTGGAAACTTCAAGGCAATGATTAAATTACATGGTGAAGACACAGGACGCATCTGGTACATGGGGCCATCTGACGGGTTATCTTACACATCGTATGAGGATTCGGTGAGTTTGGTAATCAAAGGTCAGGAGATGGAACTAGAAAGAATCAGCACAATTATGACAACCGTAGATCTCTCAAGCAATCATTTTGAAGGTGTCGTTCCGAAAACACTAAAGGATCTCAGATCACTTTGGCAACTTAATTTATCCCATAACAATCTCATACTGATGATCCAATGAAATTGGGGCAATTGAATACACTTGAAGCTTTAGATATCTCTTGGAATCGGCTCACTGGAAAGATTCCACAGGAATTGATGAGAATGATCTTTCTGACTTTCTTAAACCTCTCTCAAAATCATCTCGTTGGACCAATTCCTCAAGGTTCACAATTCAACACATTTGAAAATGACTCATGTGGTGGAAACCTTGATTTATGTGGTCCTCCTTTATCAAAGCAATGTGGAACAAGTGATCCATCCCATGTTCCTCAACCATTGGAGGAGGAAGAAGAAGAAGAGTCATATTTTTTTAGTGGATTTACGTGGGAATCAGTAGTCATAGGCTGCAATTTTGGACTAGTTGTTGGAACTGTTGTTTGGAGCCTCATGTTTAAGTATCGTAAGCCAAAATGGATTGTGGAATTTTTTGATGGCATCATACCTCGCAAAAGAAGAAGGTCAAAGAAGAGAGCTCAGATCACGACAGACTTGATGGAATATTTAGAGGGCCAACTTGTCTTTGTATTAATTTTCGGACTAATTAGTGAACTTTTCTGGTTCTGTTTATATCTTATTAATTTTCTGTTTGTTGTTTGTATATGTTTGATAGCAACATAATTATATGTGTGTTATTTAGTATCTAAGTTAATTTAGTCTATTTCATGTTGATAGAAGTGATCGCTATACAACCACTCATTAGCTATGTTACTCAAATTCTTCAAAAATGCCAATAGACACGTGTTGGATTCTTCAAAGTAGTGCACTTCTTAAGGAACTAACATCGGTGAAACATCATTATATTTAGGAGAGTCTGAGCAGTAAGCATAAAGAGTTTGGTTAATGATTGGAACCACTGATATTAGAAAGTTTATATTTGTGAAATTGATGCAGAGGAGTAATTAAAACTGCAGAAGTGGTTAGTACTTTTGTGGTTCTCCATCTTTCTAGTCATAAAACAGACCTGAAATGTTCGCTAGCTCCATTTCAACTTCTGCGATTTTTATTTTGGTAGGTTTTCACATATACTTATACTCGTTGACAAAGAAGTTTTGTCTCTGTCTGTTCAACAAGTAATTCATATTGTTTGATTTTAAATGAGGGAATTTTTCGGTTATTGGGGAATTTTTTTGTTATTGGGTTCGAACTCACATATGGTTCAGTTTTCCCTTGATCTACATGTCCATATTACATTGTAGTTCTTTTAAAAAGTAGAAAAGAAAATCTTGTGTTTACAGCAAATGAAAATTGACTTTCTATAATGTAATATGTACATTGACCACACTACCTTTATACAACATTTTTTCGGGTTGCTGAGTTTAAGGAGAGAAAATAGACTTTTGAAATTTGGGATTTACATATAGAGTGTAACTTCCGTGACTATAAAAGTGGACATCAACGATTTCAAAGAAAATAAGGTGTTATTCATTTTTGAAACTAATTAATAGAAAAAATAGTGTCACGTAAAATGAAACACAAAAAGTACTATAAAGATTTTCCGAACTTGTTGAAAAACTTAAACGCACTTGAGTTGTTGGATCTTTCTAACAATAAGATTCATGATCTCATCCCTAACTGGTTTACTGGCATGAGTGAAGAAGCTACGAGTTCATCCGAACTGTAACACCTCCCAACGTGACTCGAAAAGTTCTTATGAAGTATTTCTTGAATATTCTAAAATCCGTGTGTTATTCGCAAATTCGGCTTCGTATTCTTCTTCATGAGGCAAAATTGTTCAGGAAAAGAGTCGCCTTCGATTTTTAGGTCACCCATATCAAAAAATAATTTTTCGTATCGAATTGTGCAAATTGATCAGAAGAGTGCACGACAACAGTAATTGGAGTAAAACTTGACCTGTTGACCCCCCTTGCCTTTTCTAGCGATACAGATGTATTTAAAGTCCGTGTCACCCCCTTGTTCCCCCATAGTATAAAAGTGGCCTAAACTCATTCCTAGGCCAAAACAGGGAAAATATTGAAGTTCGGGAAAAATTACACAGTAGGAGACAGGGGGTGCGATGCACCTGTGCTCCCCCACTGTGTAATTTTTTTATTTTTTTAACTTCTCCGGTATTAAGTGAGGACAATTGAGACTTAATCGAACACCTTTAAATATGTAAATACTCGAAATTTCTCCTATTATTATACCTAAATCTCTCTCTAAACACTCTCAAAATCTCCCAAAAATCTCTCTAGAATCCTTTGTCAAATTCTTTTAATTTCTTGGGATTCAAGCTTCATCCATTGAACACAAGGTTCCCAAAAGATTTCTCAAGGTTCTTCAAGTCTTCTTCAAGTTTCAAGGTTTAAAAGATGTGTGGGTTTCTTCATCTGTGGGTTCTTTCATCCATGGAGTCCCAAAACCTAATTTACTAAATCCTTCAAATTTCAATGTTGATTTCTTATTAGTTCTTTCTAATTATCCTATTAAGCATGAGTTATGTCAAGATTCTTCATCTATTGCATGAAAGCACATGAATTGATTTGACAGGTTTTCTATTATGAAGTTATTTTATGCTTATCAAAGCTATGAAAGTTACGATACCATGAGTTACTTTGAAATTGATGGTTTTATGAGACGAATTTCATGTTTCCATATCCAAGTTGAAAGATGATATGTATGATTGTGATGGATTGTTTAAGGATGATTTAGAATGTTGTTTCCAATACATTGATGCATAGTTCTCTTGAGTTATATTAGTTAAAGTTTATATGCATGAAATACACCCAATTATCATATCAAAGTTTTCTAAGGGAGTATGATCTCCAAAGATGAGGGTTCAATTATTAAAGTTTATAAAAGTTATGATATTTGAATCCCTCTTATAAATGTTAAAGATGGTGAATGGATAATTCTCACCAAAAGATAGATTCCATTGTGATAAGGATCATTCTTACATGTTGGATCTTAAGTTTTGATGAGCTACTCTATATATATGATGATGTTAATGAATATGATTATGAATATATTTTCAAGTGTATTCTATGAGAATAACTTAACACCAAATCGGGCATTGAGGTGGATTCAGTAAGGGAATCCTAGTAGCAACCCTTTGTCTCATTAACTATGTGTCACCATAGGAGCTCTTGTAGGCTAGGCTAGTGGATCCACCTAAGCCATATTACTTACTAAAGATGCATATATGAATATTGACGGAGTTCTACATGGCAAGTAGTCTCCCCGTGCCAACGTAGGGGGTTACGTTGAATTTCAAGTAGTAGCTCGCTTGGTCTTATATGTCTGTTATGATCTCCTCCAACATATGTATGATGATAGGATGTTATGTTTATCTTTCATGAATGATTTTACCAAAGCATTCTCATGCATGACATATTGAGCTTATATTCTATTGTATATGATTATGCATCTTGCTTATGAAGCTTATTATATATTGTTGCATTGCATCCCACATACTAGTACATTCAAAGTATTAATGCATACCTTTTGCCCACATGATCTAACCACATAGGGACCAGAGTTCTTATCCATCCTCCTCCACGAAGCTAGCTTGGTTCGTGAAGATCGTTGTTGTGGTGAGTCCTCCATTCTGGGGACAATATTTGATTTCTTATCTTGATTATGTTAAGACTTTATTTCATTTTACTTCGTACATTGAGGGTGAGCCTGGATCATGTCTTAGTCCCCCTCCTACTCATGTTTTAGAGGTGTTGTTGGATACTTATGCTATGTACCTATTATGCGATGTTGACCTTTCATGGAGACTTATCCTTTAGTCCATATCCCCTATGTGATGCTATTTGATGTTGTTGATGTTGATGGAATGAAGTTGATTTTCCTAAGTCACTATTTTCCGATAGCTTGAGTCATACTTACCCTCTCCTTGGTACTTTGCTTGTTATGTAATCATGTAAATCTCTTTCCCTTATCTATCCCTATAGCGTGAGTCCAAAGTCCCGATTTCCCTTAATATCGCTTGTTGATGCTTGTTTTATATTCCGCATCAAGGATGTGCATCTGATATGCTAAGAGGCTTATTTGGATTACCTCCGAATTTTCCATTCATCGTGTCGGACCTAGGCTCTAGGCTCTAGGCTCGGGTTGTGACACGAACCAACAACTTTGGTCTAGATAGTTGAACATAATAAATTCTCTTTTCTTCGGAAGGCCGAATTTGTTACAAAAATATGCTGGTGTATCCTAAATTTGGTATGGAGGAAAATCTATTCTTGAAAAATAGATGTGTTCTTACTTGATTGTGATGTTTAGTAAGTAAAATTTCACCTGGTGTCGTGTTTATTAGAATCCTAGTTATAATTTATGAAAATTGCTATCCCTATTCTTTAAAAGATATCTTCTTTCACTACATGATGCTTCATCTACATATATAATGTAGAAGAACTGAAAAAACTGTTGGAAATTTTTACAGAATATACTCCATTATCATGAACACGAATATCATTTCGAACACCATCACGAACTAGAACACTTCATCACTAACACGAACACTTAAAAGGAATTCTTATAGTTTGAGGCATGTCAAAAAACACTGTCCTTAAAGATATTTCACCCAGTATGGATTATCCAGTGTCCTTAAGGATATTTCACCCAGTATGAGTTATCCTCCAAGATTCAACAAGTTCTTCTAGTATAAAATTAGCTTGTCAATACAATATTTTAATAGAGGAAAAAACCGAGCATATTATACTATAAAAAAACTGGTATAGAAGTAGATTTACTAGAGGAAAAAACCCTGCATATTATACTATACAAAACTGGTATATGAGCCAGAATCTAATAAAAGATTTAATATAGGAAAAAACCCAACATATTATAATACAAAACTAGTATAGGAGCCAGAATCAAATAAAAGATTTAATATAGGAAAAAACCCAACATATTATAGTACTACAGGAGGAAGGATTATCATTCAACTCATTTCTAAAAGGAGGACTTTTAGTATATATAAATATAAAATCAACACATGAATAATGCTCCAATGGATTTAAGATGGAGAGGATTAATACAAATGTTGCAACGGTAGTCAGTTTTAGAATTCAATTTGCAGCATTAAAAATAAAATTAAAATAATGGTCAATCAAAGCTATTTAAGGATAGGATATTAAAGTTTGTAAATACAATATTTTTGGAAAAAAGGAAAGATATTAAGGCTATTCGATTGAAGAATCAATTGTTTGATATAATTGTTTATGAAAAGATATGTTTCTATTTGAGATATATAACTTATTTTTCTAACAAAAACTGACTCTGGTTTGGTTATTTTCCATCTCTTCATGTTTGAACTGAACCTAAAATGAATGGATTCAATTAAACTTCACGTTAGGTTACGTGCACCTTAGCTATTACGACAGAAACCTGCTTATGATTCGAAAAAGTTCAAGGGATAATAAGACCATCTCGAAAGTCAGGTGTATAGCTAAAAATCTAATTCTACTTTAGGGGTATACTTGTGTTTTTTCCATCATTGGCATTTTCATACTGACAATATAAAGTCTACTATCAGCAGTATAATTTAACATGTTGTATTTGGCAGGTCCTTTACCTTGATTTGCTACTTTCTTATGCTAAGTCTTTGTTACAACAACAACATACTCAGTGGAATTCCACAAGTGGGGTCGGGGAGGGTAGAATATACGCAGACCTTATCACTACCTCATAGAAGTAGAGAGGTTGTTTCCTAGGGGACCCTCGTCTCAAAAACCCATAAGCAGAATAGATTAGATATGACAAAAAGGAAAGAAAGGGAATAGAAAGGGCGACTAAAAACGAAAAGCACAATATGTAAATACGATAAATTTAACACACATACGAAAGATAATGACAAACATGATATAAAACATGACTACTCCTGCTACCCTACTATATCCCAAGGCTAGACATCCACCTAACCTACCAACCAATTAGCCTGCTACTCTAATTCGCGACCTCCACTACTTTCTATCTAAGGTCATGTCCTCGGTGAGATCAAGTTTTGTCATGTCTTGTTTGATCACCTCCCCCCAATACTTTTCGGTCTACCCCTACCCCTCCATGTAGCTCCTAGAACCAACCTCTCGCACCTCTTACCAAGAGCATCGGTACTCCTTCTTTGTACATGTCCAAACCATCGCAGTCTCATTTCCTTCATCTTATCAGCCACCGGGGCCACCTCTAGCTTCTCCCAAATAGTCTCATTCCTAATCTTATCACTCCTAGTGTGACCACACATCCATCTCAACGTCCTCATATCTACGATATGCATCTTCTGAACATGTGCATTTTTTATTGGCCAAACTCCACCCCATACAACAGAGATGGTCTAACCACCATTCTGTAAAACTTACCTTTGAGTTTAGGTGGTATCTTCTTGTCACACAATACTCCTGAGCCAAGCCTCCATTTAGTCTATGTTGTCCCAATATGATGTGTGATATCATCATCGATATTGCTACTACTTTGGATGATGGACCTCAGATACTTAAAGTTTTGCCAAGCCTCCATTTAGTCCATACTACCCCAATATGATGTGTGACATCATCATCGATCTTGCCACTATTCTGGATGATGGACCCCAGATACTTAAAGTTTTTTCTCTTAGGGATAGGTTGAGTGGCAAGCCTCACGTCAATGTCTGCTTCATCCCTCGCAACACTGAATTTGCACTCCAAGTATTTTGTTTTAGTCCTGCTCAGTTTGAATCCTTTTTGTTAGGATTGAAATAATTAAGTGTCATGTGGAAGCTAGCAAAGCAAGACTTGAAACACCATTAGCAAGAAGACAAACGAGAAATACAACAAAAGAGACACAATAATTTAACATGGTTTAGTCAACCAACCTACATCTACAAGAAGAGATGAGCAATCCACTGTAAAAATGAGAATAAAAAATATCTAGAGAAATAATTGTTGGGTTTTAAAGTTTTTGTTCTAAGTATTTTAGTAATATATGAAAAATAACAATGATCTCGCACGATTCACTCGAAATAACCTCACACCATTTTTTCCCTACACAAAACTCTCAAGTCTTTATGGCTATGTTGTGAATGCTACTAATTTACAAGAAATGAGCCTCTATATTATAGAATCATAAATCTTTTCCTACAAAAAAAAAAAAGGACTCACCAAATATGAAGAATTTCTGTTTTCCTTTTCCTAAAAGGAAAACTCAATTATGGTAAAAGAAACTCGGGACAAATACCCAGTAGTATTAAACAACTTGATAGTAAAAAGATTCCTTTAAGCTCTAGCATACGATCTTTCGAGGAACAAAAAATATAACAAATTCCGAGTGCAGGATATTATTTCTAATTTACAATGGTCATTTTAAAGTTATTTTTTCGTTCTGTCCACTTGGATGATTAGTAAAGAAGGTATGAGGCCATTGTTATGTGTTAAAATGAAGTGTACTATCACGACCCAACCTATGGGTCGTGACTGGCACCCGTTTGGGGTGCCCGAACCATATAATCAAACCAGACTCCCACCTAAGTTACTATTCATCTATGAAAATTTCGACAGAGTTTTCTCTGTTTTTCTAACTAACCACCTGTACACAGAAAAATACCAGCAACAGAATAAACATATATACATAGGTGCGGGCCGACTAGGTCACCACTGCGGTACAACCACCCAACAAACATAACAGTTGTATATAGTATATCCAGACTAACAACCGGTCTCACTTATTTAGCGCATATACATACTATACATACTTTCTAACTTGACCCATACTCACAGGATATCCACAGACCTCTAACACGAATAAACTAACTCACCACTATGAAAGCCAAATACAATAACTAATGTAGAACACATGAAATTCCGTAGCATAGGTGGCTAGGGAATAGTTACAACAAGAATATCTGAATAAGAAAAATCAATATCTGAATGACAAGACCAACGTTAGATTATTCAGACAACCGCAGCAAGTCCACAATACACCAACTCAACATCGAAAGCTACGGATAACAACTTCTATTAGTTCATAGCAGGGGTTTCCACCGTAACACAAGATTTCTTTTCTAGACCTCCACATATTTACAAATTGAATATAAAGAATAGTACTTTTGTTGCGCAAATTAACAAACCAAGGCAAAATGT
Organism: Solanum virginianum; assembly: GCA_000787875.1. Lineage (NCBI taxonomy): Eukaryota > Viridiplantae > Streptophyta > Magnoliopsida > Solanales > Solanaceae > Solanum > Solanum virginianum. The sequence goes on from DF369785.1 coordinate 18,641, forward strand.
ACAACAATAGCAAACGCATATCGTGCGAAAGTGGGACCGCTCAGATTATCGAGTCGCGCCCGCGGAACATGTTTCCTGGACCGCTCGGATGATCGAGTCGCGCCCACCAAGAATGTATTTTGGACCGCTCGGATTATTGAGTCGTGCCCACCAAGAATGTGTTTTGGACCGCTCGAATTATCGAGTCGCGCCCACTGAGAGTATGAACTGGACCGCTTGGATTATCGAGTCGCGCCCGGCATAATGTTGACACTGGGATAGGTGAGCCGAGGCAAACTGTGGCCCAGCACTCACGTATTATAGTCCATCATATTAAACAGATTAATCGTAGCACAATGCCAAACATAATTTGATGCCACACATAACATGATACCAACATAACATAACGCTCCAACATAATA
>DF369782.1:1505-15621 GCA_000787875.1 Solanum virginianum
CCTCTGGATAATTGTCATGACTAGTACTAATTTGCCGCAACATCATGCAGCTGATAGGATACTAACTCTATAAATTCTACCTCGGATACTCCGATCACCCATAATTTCCATTGCATCTGTCTCACGAACTCCTGAAGGTCCTCTGAAGGTTTGGACCCGACAAACTTTGATGGCCCGCATGCTAGGAAATCACGAGCCCGTGAACTATCACGGCGACCTGCCTGACTGCTGCCTGCCCCCTGCCTGTGGACCTGTCCCGCCACAACCTGAGTCAATAATCGCCATTTAATTACATACATGGACCCCAATTCGACCAACACTTCAAATATACATATAACTAATTTCCAATACCTCTTGTACCTCATAAGGATCATATTCATGCCCCCTAAACACAACTTCCCGGCTCTCGAACCTCAGGGGCTGTCAATGTAGCCAAGTTAGCTATCAGGGGTATACTTTGGGCACGAGCCCTAGTAGTCCCCCGGGCCCGATGGATCTCGCCTGTCACTATGGGCCTGTCCCTCCGGGCAGCAGGCGTCTTTCTCGGGGGCATCTCTGAAATCAAAATAATTTTAGTCAGGAAGGAAGTCATCCTACTAACACCGCTCTAACGCACGATGTAAAATCAAAAGGAAGAGTAACATCCTAAATGTCCTGTAGCCTCCCATTTATAGATATGGTGTGCGACAGATCGATAATTAAGACTTTACTAGACACGGTCTGTGGACACTCCGAGGACTAACCATTCTGATACAACTTCTGTCACGACCCAATCCAGGGGCCGTGACTAGTGCCCGATTGGGGCACCTCGACATACACATTAAGCCAGATTCCAATTATAATAACTAACTTATTTATAGAAATTTCGGCAGAGTTTTCTCTGTTTTATTGACTACCCAAAATCCTGCACATAGAAAATCCCAATATATAATACATACATATATATATATATATACATGCGGGCCGACAAGGTCACTGCTGCGATTGAACCGCCCAACATACATAAGATACATATATAAATATACAAACTAACATATCCCATACGCACAGATGTCCACAGACCTCTAACTGTACTAATAGAATCAGAAGATGGGACAGGGCCCCCGTCATACCCTCAAATGTGCATAAATACAAAATGATGAAATAAGTATATATACCAAATATTTGGTCCGAAGTAAATGAGCTCTTCAAAAGGTAGACAGAGATCCTACCTGTTGGCTAGCGAGAGTAGAGACCAAATATTTGGTCCGAAGTAAATGAGCTCTTCAAAAGGTAGACAGAGATCCTAAGCAGGCGGCTCGCTACTCTATACGTCAGTACCTGCGGGCATGAAATACAGCCCCAAAAAGAGGGGGGTCAGTATGAAATACGTATCGAATATATAAAGTAGAAAGTATAGAGTATACATATATATCAGGACAACCATTAAAACAAAAATACAATAGTTAAATGCATATCCAAAATATATCAAAGTACTTACTTACCAGAGCATAAGGTGTATAGCAAACAAGGCCAAAGTATAACGGTACATGCAATCCAAATTATTACATACTTCCTTCCCAATATATGAAACTGAGGGATAACTGAAACAAAAGTATGAAGAGCAGTATATATCCACAAAATATCAAAATATCTACTTTCAAGATTCAAATTCAAGTTACAAACATTTACTTTCCTTACATATCAACCATAGGTTAAGTGAGCCAGGCGTTACATATTGCGGTCCCTGCCTCACATGTCATCATACAGAAATAGCATAAGTAAGCCAGACATTACGTATTGCCGTGCTTGTCTACCACGCTAAGCATAGGTGAGTCGGTCATTACATATCACCGTCCCCATACACACCTATCATAATACAGAAGCAGCTAGTGTGAGTTGGGTATTACGTATCATCATCTCCATACTCACCCAGCGTAACATAGTATCAAACACCATATAACAGACAAGTGAGCCGCGCGTTACGTATCACCGTTCCCAAACCCACCGTCAAACAGCCTAACTCCGAAGTAGGTTGTGTGCACAAACTCATCACCATAAGTTCCAAACATAAGCACAATATTCATATGCAAGGACAAAGTCATACCTGAGATCGAACAATAATTATTATACCCAATCTATATCATACACATTTCTACGGGATATTTCAGAACTAATTCCAAAGCAATTCGGGTTTCTTTTCAAAGGCTACGGGATATTTGTACTTGTAAAACTATTAGGAAATAAATTCTTTTTAAACTTAGTAAGTTATACATATTCTTACAATTCACAGACTTCGAAAAACATATCACATGAATTAAGAAGAAATGTTTGCATAATTTATATATCTGGTGTAGAGAAAGTATGATCAATATCTAGACTTTTTGTATCTGCTGGGAATGAACACATAGCTTAGTCTACTGTTTGGGAGGTATTTGAGTCGTTTTTCTTTTTCGGTACCATTTGGTACCTTGGCACTAAAACATTACCTTATAATAAGAAAATCATTTTGTAACCTTACAAAAACCATGTGGAACAAATGTATAACGGAACATATGATCATGTTATTGAATACATGGGAAATAGACATTCTGAGTTATCTTGTAAAACAAATAAAATTAATGGAAACATTTTCTTTTTGGTACCCTTGAGCATAAAAAAAAAAATTAACCAACATTTCTAGCATCATCTTTTGCTGGATTTATTGTTATAGATACAGAATTATCCCTTACCAACAAAAACATAGTACAAGAAGGAGTTCACCACAACAAGCAGCTTAGTTTGGATTCTGAAGCTGATATTAAATAGTTTAATCATTGCCTCATTATACAGTAGTTTTCCAAAGTAACCAAACTCTAGTTTTGATGATGAAAATGACTTAAAATTCAGACACAATTGCACAAATAAGGTAATATATCCAACCCAGACATGCCAATATATCAAATAGATTACAAAGATCTGTCCTAGTGAGGAAATTAATTGTAAAGGCAACTATACTGGTTTTGAAAATACACAAAAAGTAGCTTTAAATTACTGATGGAAAAGTCCAGTTATTCTTTTGGTAGGCAAACATTCAAGAGTCGCAAAATAATCAAATAGTTATGAAAGCCAATACAACAAGAAACTTAAGAGATAATTATCAAACATTCAATAGTCGCAAAGTAATCAAATAGTTATGAAAGCCAATACGGCCAATAAACTTAAGAGATAACTATTTGTGCTATATACCTTTAGAATAATTAGAACATAAGATATTTCAAACTTACCAATTTGTTTTCATACGCTTATTGTTTATAGTCTCTATAGACACAAAAGCTTAAAATGTAACTAATGGTTCACAAGACTGGCAAGGAATAGACGTAAAACATGTTTAGGTTTGAATTGCAAGGAGATAGGATCTTTCGAGACTTATAACATTTTTCACATTTAACTAAGTCATGCCAAGAATGGGATGCTTTACATACCTTAATCTCTTTCCAAACTAATCCCAATGCAAAGCCAATCTAATTTATACTCCCAGATTCCCAACGTCTACAAACAAATCACAATAACGCCAAACTATTAGCTAAAAGTCTTTTTAGGCTTTAAATTCTAAATTTACCCCTATTTCGGTAAAAAATATTTGGCAGCACCTCCCTTAAAACATTGGCTGCCCCGAGACTCTACTCGTCTCCAATTACTCAACACAACAACAATAACAACCCGACAACATCATCCAACATTTCCAATGCCATTACAACACTAAAGACACTAAATAATCTGATTTTATCATGACTACAAAAATAGGGTAGCAGCTTATTTACATTTAAATGACATTCAAGCACTCCTTTAACACTCCAAGAACCATATCACTTCACCCAAACGTCAACGTATACTTCCAACATTAAAACATACCATTTAATTACATACATGAACCCCAATTTGACCAACACTTCAAATATACATATAACTAATTTCCAATACCTCTTGCACCTCATAAGGATCATATTCATGCCCCCTAAACACAACTTCATAGCTTCGAGACAATATAACGCTATTTACATACATACTTGAAATTCGACCCTAAGCTTCCTTATTCATAATTCCCTTTAACAAACTATTCTTTCAAGATTTTCTTTCAATTTAACCTACACCAAAATTCATATAAGCTTTAATTTATATAAAACAGGGCTAGAAATCAACATACCTTTCAAACCCCTTTAACGAATTCAAATTGCCAAAATAGTAAAATGATGTGTTTTCTTAGCCAACCAAATCCTCCACGCTACTTAGAGGACCCAATATACTAGGGTTGTAGCGTTAAAATAATTGTAAAACTGAAAAACATGAATTTTGGGTGCTACTACTGTAGCAACCCGAGAGCTAGAATGTTGGGGGAGTATATTTTGCTCTTGGAAATTTGGTCTTGATTGTAAGAAGCAAAGGGGTAACACATGTATATATTTACTCTCATTTGACCCCACCCCTTAGACATAGTCCAATAGGATCATAACACAATGGGGTGGGGACAACTCTTTTAATTCTTAAAGACTTCAAGTCTAGAAATTTACACTTTGGTCCCTAAACTTTTCCTACGTGAACCAATTGAGGACTCATGAAGGTTCAATTAAGGACACATGATTCCTAACCCCCAAGTTTTAAAATTCTACTTGAGTCCTCAAGCTTTTCAAAAATACACCTGAGTCTCGAATTTTCCAAAAATGCAACATTGGTCCCAAATATCATAATAGTTTCAATACACCATAGTACGGGTTCTAACAGTCACTAACAAAAGTGGCCTTGGTTTTGAGGATGGATAATGTGCACCTCAACTCAGGCCAAAAGCCTAAGTTGAGGGTGACTGGTGCAAGAGTAAAACACAAAATGAGAGGGAAAGTTAGTAATACAGGGAAAAGGAGAAAAATTATATACTGGGTGCAAGAAAAATAAGTGATGCCTTAGTTATGAGCTAAAAAGAAAAAAAAAGTGTCAAAGCAAGGCAAAAAGCTTAAATAAAATAAAAAAAGCACCCAAAAAAGCTTTAAATAGGAGAAATGGGAGAATAAAATGAAAGTAACAATGTTGGTAGGGAAAAAGTGTAGAAAAATGACTGTCAAGGAGGGCTTTTTGTCACTATATTCCTAAAATATCACACCATAAATTCTCTATGATGTTATTCAAATTCATACGTCTTGCATTTACACAAATCATGAGTAGCTAAATCCACAACTAGGGTTGTTGGAATTATTAAGAACTAACAAGGTAAAATTGGATGATTCATAATTCTTGAAAAATATGCATGCATGTATTAATTAACTCTCTTTGTTTTACATATTTTCTGATAGTGGCCAACATTAGAACCCACTTGGGGTTACTAATTGGACCATGGTAGTAATGAATAGGAAAAGAGTTTAATTAATAGGATTCAATTGATATGCTCTTGTCTAATCGATCAAATTGGGCCAAGGGGAGGTTGTATTGGGAATAATAGGTAAAGGATAGTAATATCACACTACGGAGATGGACCAAGTCATGTAGTGAAATTTGCCTCTCGCCTGGGCCAAAGGGTTTAGTGAACTTAACTTACCGTCCTGCATGTTATACACTATAAAAAGAATTAGGTTATCCTGTGATACTGAGTTAGGAAATCATGGGGAGCAGAATACCCTAATTTCTCTCCATATTGGTTAAACTCTTATGTTAGTTAGGATTACTTCTCTACTTGTTATTACTTTTGGGGAGATAAGCTAATTAATCACTCAAATTGCATCAATTGAATTCTTTTTTATCTACAATATTCCCTTGGGTTCGACCCTAACCTTGGTTAGGTTCTATTTCTTGACAATGATCACTTTATCCTAAAAAGGAGGTGTAACTTGGATGGCATCATTAACTCTATCTCGTGTCTCTTTGATAAGAACTACATCATTCAAAAATAAAATACATTATGGAATCTCTTCCTAAATAAAATGTGTCATTTGATTCATCATCAAGACAAAAAGAAAAGGGTTCAGCATAGATTCCTGATATAGTCCCATCTCAATAGGAAAATGTTCCGAATCTTCTCCCACCGTACTAACCCAAATCTTGCCTCTAGAATACATGTTCTTTTATCTCCCTAATATACATCATCTAGTCACTTTTAGCCTCTAGATACCTCCATAGAGGATACCCCTTGAAATTTTATCATAGGCCTTCTCAAGATCAATGAACACCATATAAAGGCCCATCTTTCCTTTCCTATAGTTCTTCACCAATCTCCACACAATATGGATTGATTTAGCAGTCAATTACCCCAGCATGAACCCGAACTGATTCTCTGAAATGAAAAATCCTGTCCTCACCCTCATCTTCGTGGACACTCCTGTCCTCACCCTTATCTATGTCACTATCTTCTAGGCGTTCATAATGCGATTTAGTAAGTTGATACTCCTATAATTGTTACAATCTTTTATTATTGTTCATGTACAATGCAACCATTTTCTCTACCTCTATTTGTCGGTCCATTTTATACTACTTATTTCATTTTAATTTAATGTAACTTTTTTGTTATTTGTATCTTCAACACATAACATCAAATTTTACACTAAAATAATCTCAATACCTTTTTAATATAAACCAACTCTTATTTACCACACTAAATTTTATATTACAAAAGAATATTCTTCTCTCTTCAATATTATATTATTTTTTATTTATATTTTCTTATTTCTTAAAACAATTATTTCTCCTTTTTTCACATATACACCTTATATAATTCATATTCTTTTTTCATATAATCATTTGATATAAATTATTTTATATGAAATTTTTTAATAACATAAATTGCAAGAAAATATCATACAGTATATATATTCGTGGGTAATTCAAAATAAAAGTTAAATCACCGATGAGATACAATAAATAAATATTATATTATGATAAATTTATGTTAATTTCTACATAAATATTCAACTTCCAAAATTACAATTGAAAAATACAAAAATGAAACAATTTAGATTGAACAACAAAGGGTGATTAATCAAGTTTGACAACTGAAAATTCAAGAAGCCTTAAGAGGAGCTCTAGGAACTCTAAGTAGTTGTTTATATGACAAATTACATTTACGTATTATTACTTCCAGTGGGAACAATGAAAGAAAAATTGATTAGCCTCTTTACTGTAGATGTATTTTGTTTTTTTAAAAAAAATAAAAAATCATGATAAGCATTCGAGCTGACGAAATTAACAATATTATCTATTAACTTACTGAATAAATATAGAGAAGTAAAGCTTGTAAATACTGATAGAGTATGTTCAAGTAGGAAATGACAATGCTTGTATTCATGGTCTTGATGAAGTAATGATAGGTGAATTAGTAGAACTGATAGAGCACTCAATAGGCATTGCTCTAAATTTGAAATCAAATGATATAAATTGCAAGTAAAATATTATGTATTGTACATGTTGATAGATAATTTAAATCATTGATGAAATACAACTAAATGAATATTTTATTTTAATAATATTTATTTTAATTTTTACGTGAATATTCAACTTTCAAGATCAATACTTTACTCCCATAAATGCTCTATTAGTGCATTATAAAGTTTAAATGAGCATCATTTTTCTTAATTTTTTTATGTCAAACTAAAAATTGTTCAAATAGATAATTTCATCTAATGTCATTTTTACAGTTGAAGTTGGATCTTCCCACACATCTTGAATTAATGATTAAGATCATACTCATCCTTGATCATCATATTATGCAGTACATGATACATATAGTTGTTAATAAATTTGTAACACTATTTTTTTCTAAAAATATGACAACCCTATGATAATGTAATGACCCTCTGGGTCATTTTGCCCTTATCATGTTCTTTTTCATTGTTAGAGCATTTCAATAGCAACCCCAGGTTATTTGTGACTTGTTGGTACTGTAGCACGGTTGACTGATCGTTCACTAGGGAGTTGTGTAGTTGTTCATGTTTTGGAAGGCCTTATACCTTAGAAATTTGATTTTTGCACAAAATAATGAAATTCTGACAGTGCATTAGCTTTAAAATGGCCAAAATAGGCTAGAACCATGGTTGGCTCGAGAATTGAGCCTTTCGGTGTGACTTTGGGCCGAGTTGTGCATTTTAACCTTCTAAAAATTGGCTAAGAGTTGACTTTGATCAATATTCTTAGAAAAATATGCCCGAAAGAAAATTCTGACGACGCGATTGGTTTTGAAATAACGAATTTAATCAAGAACGACTCTCCATTTAGTTCCTCAGCTTCTGGGCTCATTTCGAGCCCCTCTATGGAAATTTACTAAAAATGGTTGTAGGAGTGGTATTCACGTTCAATCGAAATGACCTTGTCTAAAATTTTGACTGCACCATTGAATATGAAATGTCTATTTTGGTCGGATAATAGTAATCCCATCCTTTGCATTTGTATAAATCAGGCGAGCATTCAAGTGTAGTAGTCTAGGCCTAGATCCCTATATAATCATGTGAGCATCTGAGTAGCAATAGTGTCATGCGCCAAATCTAGGGCCTAGACGTGACATGGTGAATGGAGAACCCAAAGGACCTCCAAACAAGCCTCTTAAGCATGTATAGCACATCCTTTGTTAAGGAAGCAAATATTAAAACAAATAACACATAATTTCTAGGGGAAAATGACAATTTGGACTCATGCTATAGGGATGTTGTAGGAAAGAGGATTAACATTAATCACGTAGCAATTAAAGTTTAAGGGGCAGGTAAGCATGACTTACGCTATAGGGGCAATTAGGGACATAAGATTTTCATCTCAACCAAACAACAAAAATTAACACATAAGAGAGAATAAGGGACTAAGGGAGCCTTTAATAACACATAACATAATAAGAGTCGGGCTTAATACATATATATTCGAATATCCACCCACACCTCTAATACGAATGGAACGGGGGCTAAAACATGTACCAGGCTCACCTAAATAGATAGTATCCAAATATATACAAGTCTAATTAAGGCAAGAAAGTAAATGACAATTGTCCTTAAAGTGAAGGACTCACAAAAGTGATCTTCAACCGAATCGTCTGGCCATGTGGAGGAGGAGGATGGATAGAAGGTCTGATCCCTACATGTTTAGCTCATGTAGGTAAAAAGTATATGTTAGTACTTGGAATGTACTAAGTATGTGAAACTTATGATAACAACCTTATGGAAACACCACCCATTTTGGTATTTAACTAACATATGTCATATGGAAATACCACCCTTTTTGGTCAATCATGTAGTATGAGATATATGAATCCGTTAGCTAATTTATAACCTTATGATTGTGACATAGTTATGAGATAATGATTATCTACTAAGGTCCTCTTGGTACTAGGTCACAATCGCAAGGAATATTCAAATCATACTAATAGCCATAATGTGCAAGCATCATAATATCATGATATTTTCATAGAGTAGCTTAGCAAAACCAAAGCTTCATAATATCAAAGAATAGAGCTTCATATCATTCACAACTTTCACAATATTTTTATATCTCATAACATGCATAATAGCCCTTTCGAAATTCAAATCATTCATAGTTTGCATAATCTCACCATAAGGCCCTCAACATCGTAGAAGTTTGGCACACAACTTTAATCAAATCATGGTGAGAACATGTACATAGATTTAAAATCATGCAATTTAAAGTAGAAGACTTGAAAAGAGTAAAATGGAACCATTTGAACATCATTCAAAATAACCCACCATATAGCATCGCAAGTCATAGCTACGGTATCATCAACCTTCATAAAATTCATAAGTTTTACATGACTTTTCAATACATAATCATATAGTAAGTAAAATACCATAAATCTCTTCATAATTTTATCATATAAAAGAGTTCATAAAACATTTATAAATATCCATAGAATTTCATGTAGTTAAAGAGGGAGAATGGTTGGACTTATGGACGAAAAGTTTTCACAATCAAGCCCACATACCTTAGTGATTTAATGGGATGAAATATGATTTGGAGATAGAAGAACCAAGATCCTAGTTTGCATATCTTGCTTGAGAGCCTTGAAGAACTTTGGAGAGTTTAGGAGGGATTTAGGACTTGGAGTATTTTAGAATGAAGAGGAATGGGGTCTATTAGGATTGTATAGGGCTAAAAAGGTTCCTTTGGGTGATAAAATGACATAACATAGGCATATAATAATAGGAAAGGTCGAAACTACCCTCTTTAAAATCCTATCAAATAGGACCATGAGACCCCATTTATGGGTTGTGATCCATTCTATGGGCCGTAAGAGAGGGGTTTCGTCTGCTAATATTTTGGACTCTCAAAAATATTCTCTGATCCTCATTCTACGATGAGACTTATGACTCGTAAGTCTATCTATGGACCTTCTGATAAATCATATACTCAATTTCAGAAATTATCATTTTCACCAAGCCTGACCATCAATTCCACGAACACCGATTACGACCTGTAGGCCTTTTCTTAAACCCACTGGTACTTGAAAAATTTCCAGATTTCATTTGTTATGCATTTTTACACCTTTCAATATGAAGGGCCTTATAATTTGTTCCCAACCTCCCATATAAATTACGCAAGTATGCGCGTAGCAGTAGTCCCGACCTCGACCTCCCATATAAATTAGGCGAGCATTCAAGTAGTGATAGTCCTAGCTTCTGCCTCCCATATAAATTAGGCGAGCATCTAAGTAGTAGTAGTCCCAACCTCGACCTCCCATATAAATCCAACGAGCATCCAGGTAATAGTAGTCTTGGCCTCGACCTTCTATTGAATCAGGCGAGCACCTGGGTAGCAATAGTCTTAACCTTAGCCTGTCATATAAATTAGGCGAGCATTTAGGTAGCAATAGTCTTGGCCTCGACCTTCCATATAAATTTAGTAAGTATCGAGTAGCTGTAGTCTAGGCCTCAGCAGCCCTCATTATTGGGTGAGCGATTAGTAGTAGTTTCGAGCTGGATACCTAGTTCACTCGGGCTATCCAACCCTCAGGTATTCATGGTTTAGGATTGGGTTCAATTTCTCAATTCTCAGTGTGGAAGACTCTCTATTTCCCTAAGGTTTGGTATTGGTTCCCTTGGGTTAAAGCATGGTAGACTCTTTACTTCTTAGTTTCGTAGTTATAGCTCTTTTGTGTTGCGATTAGGCTCATGCAACTCTGGTTGGCTTTAGCATCATTCTTCACTTAGACTTATCTTACTTGTGTGGTAGTTAATTGTAATGACCTCGAAGGTCATTTTTTGCATTTTGGACCAAATTACCTTTTTGTCCTTTTCAAAAGTTGTCCTGAGTCATTTTTGGTCAAGTCTAAAAGTTAAATTTTGAAAACTTTGTAAAAATTTGGTGTTTTGCTAAAGAATGAGTTTTTAAAAGCTTAATGTTTGGAAATTTTGATTTTTGGAGTCATTTGGTTTATAAGTTTAAATGGAGAACTTACAGAACTAAATTTGGAGTTTAAACAGAAATTTTAGGCCCAAAGTTGTATTTTTAGTTCATAAGTTTGACTTTGGTCAGCATTTGGAGTTTGGAGGCTTGGATCAGAATTTCGTCATTTTCAGTGATTTCGGAAGGTGCAACTAACTCTAAAGATGACTTTGTTGTTATTTTTAAAGCTTCCAAAAATATTTTGAGTTTTTGAGTTCAAAACAAGTTTAAATGACCGTTCTTGGGTTCAGGACCAAGGAGGTTCCAAATTTGAATTCAGATGGTTTCATTGAGTCCGGAACACCATTTCAGGTAGGATTCCATGTTTGTTTTGTGTCCACGGGGTTCTGAATGATTTTCGAGGGTCCAGTTCATGTTTTATTAAAACTATGTCATTTCTAGTGCAATTGGTTCTGGTGCATGTAGTTTGATACTCTGCATTCGCAGAGTGTAAGGTCTACAGACCCCTGCATTCATGGAGGTGATCTCGCATTTTCAGAGTGCCCAGTGTCCCTCACTCTGCATTAGTAGAGCACTACTCTCCTATGCCTCTGTGTTCGCGGACAATTATCCGCGTTCGCGGAGAGTAAAATTGAATTGAATAGTAATCTCTTTTAAAAGACATGTTTTATTCAATTTTCATCATTTTAACACTCCAAACTTCATTTTCAAGAGGGATTTCAAGGCTAATTGATTGGGTAACAATTTTCTAATCTATTTCATTGATTTTTATCAATTAATTTATATTTTTAACTTATAATTTTGAGATTCTAATGGTGTAATTTAAGGATTTTTCAAACTTTAATTTTCAAACTTTAATTGATGATTTCTCCCTCATCTTAACCTCAATTTTAAATGATTTTCATCATAGAACTCCTTGTTACTTGGGGAATGTTTTTATGTATTGATTTTCAGATTCCGACTATTTTTTGACATGAAATTTTTGACCATTTTATGATCTTTTTTATCTGAATAGATTTATTTTAGTGTCATTAGATTTGTGATATAATTGTGATGATAAATTTGAATAGGTTTTGGTGATTCAGAGTGTTGTAGAAAGGGGAAGGCATTGACTTTGACTTGATTCGTGACCTTATCTAAGGCAAGTGAACTTCAAACTTTTTGTTAAATATGATTGAATCTTGTATGCTCCTTTGTACATGTAATTCAGTACTTTGGGATACAATTGTTTCATGTTAGGCTTTGATCATGAGATTTGAGTTGAAGAATTATTTATATAGTGGTTTATTGGTTTGTCGGTTATTTGTGGAATCATAATATATGTTTATTGTAACGACCCTCAAGTCATTTTGAGAAATAAAATGTAAAAGATTTATTTTATAAATTTTTAAAGGGGTTCTTGGACTATTCAGTAGGGATTATCAGTTTTTAGTTTAGAGGCGTCAAGAGATAATGGTGGACTAGGGTCATGTCATCAGTCGGGGTCGGAGGTAAGGGGTAGGGGTGGAAAGAGGGTCACAGGCTTATTTAAGTTAAGGATAGCATTGTAGAATATACAGTCACTAATAGAGAAGTCCATCGAACTAGTAAAATATTTTAAAAGGAGACATATTAATATAGCATGTGTCCAGGAGACCAGATGGGTAGGCACTAAAGCACAGGACGTGGATGGGGTTTAGGCTGTGGTACACAGGTGGTTCTAGGGATAGAAAAGGTGTAGGTATCCTAGTAGATGAAAATCTTAGGGATTATGTGGTTGAGGTAAGGAGGGTTAATGATAGGCTGATGTTTGTCAAACTCCTAGTTGGTAGACATGTAGTGAAGCTAGTTAGTGCTTATGTGCCCCAAGTAGGCCTAGATGAGGAAGTCAAAAGGCTCTTTTGGGAGGATCTGGATGAGGTTGTGCGAGGATACAGGAGACAGAAAAAATCTTCATTGGGGGTGACTTTAATGGCATATTGGGGCAACTTCTAGCGGATTTAAAGATGTTCATGAAGGTTTTGGTTTTGGGGAAAGAAATGGAAGTGAGACGTCTCTCTTGGATTTTTCCAAAGCCTTTGAGTTAGTTATTGCTAACCCATGTTTCCCAAAGAGGGAAAACCACTTGATTACCTTCTGTAGTACGGTAGGTAAGACTCAAGTAGATTACCTACTTCTCCGAAAGGGCGATAGAAATCTATGTAAGAATTTCAAGGTTATTCCAAGTGAAAATATTTCCACTCAACATAGGCTTTTAGTGATAGATGTGGAGATCAAGAGAGAAAAGAAGAAGAAGGTTATGTATGCCCAACCAAGGATTAGATGGAAAGGCATTACTCCTTCCCTTTCTTGCAAGATGGAAGAAAAGTTGATAAACTTAGAGGCGTGGAGTAGTAAAGGTATGTGAACAGTATGTGGGACATGACTACTGGTTACATCAGAAAGTTAGCTACCGAGGTACTAGGGGTTTCGAGAGGGACCTTTGGTAGACGTCGGGGCGATTGGTGGTGGAATGATGAAGTTTAAGGCAAAGTGAAGGATAAGAAGGTCACTTACACAGAGTGGTTGGAGTGTAGGGATGGAGATGAAAAACAAAGGCTTAAGGTGATCTATAAGATGGCTAAGTTAGAAGCAAAGATGGCGGTGACGAATCCTAAGAAAGCAGCGTTTGAGTGCCTTTATAAGGAGATAAGTGATAAAGGTGGGGACAAAAGATTATATAGGCTCTCTAAAGAAAGAGAACGGAAATCTCGCAACTTGGACCAAGTGAAGTGCATCAAGGATGAGGAGGGCGAGGTGT